>CM029014.1:189321045-189522924 GCA_016801055.1 Panax notoginseng
TTTAAAGACTTTAAGTTTGTTGGACCACCAGAGATGTTTAAAGGAAATAATAAACCGATAAAGGCTCAGACTTGGATCACTAAAATGGGAGAAAGTATTCAAAGTAACCAACGTAAATGAGGAACAAAAGACTGACTTTGCCACTTTCTTTCTAAAAGAGGAAGCTAATCACTAGTGGGAGGCGAATAAGAATCGAGCTGGAGTAGGAATCATTTCTTGGGATAGGTTTTAAAGAGATATTCTTTGAAAATTATTTCCCTAGTTGAATGAAGGATCATATGGAGGTACAATTTTTGGAGTTAAAACAAGGAGAAATGACTGTATCTCAGTATATAGCCAAATTAAATGAGTTGGCTAGATTTGTACCACATCAAGTGGATTCTGAAGTAAGGAAAACTCGAAGGTTTGAAGAAGGATTGAAACCCCAAATCAGAAGTAAGATATCAATATTTTAAATAAAAACGTTCTCGGAGATTCAAGAAAAGGCTATCATAACTGAGAAGGAGGGAGAGGCATTACTGAAATTTCACAAGTAGAAGAAGAATAAGAACGGGGGAAGAGGAAACACCAGCATAAACTACAAGAACAACAAAAGGAAGTGGGATGTCACTTTTGCTAATAACTCTGTGAAAAGGGGGAAATAATTTTAGTAACAATGTCAACAAAGGGAGAAAATAACAACATCGGTCAAAAGAATGAACGCTGTCGAATTTGGGGAGAAATCACGAGTAGTAGAGTATGTTATCTTAGTGGAACTAAGTGTTTTACTTGTGGAGAAGAGGGGCATTACTCAAATTGTTGCCCACAAAAGAAGAATAGTAATAATAATAAGAGCAAAAATAACAAATGTTTCAACTGTGGGGTAGAGGGGAACATTGAACCCATAAATCCAAATATATGGGGAAACCAAAATTTCAATAATAACCCAAGCCAGCAGTAGTAGGAGCTGTGGGCCAGAGTCGCCCCAAACGCTAGAACATTTAACATTTAGCAGTAGTAGTAGGGGGATGCTGTTGTTGCACAGGATGTAGTGTGACATGTATTATCCCAAATTGATGCTATAAATGCTTATGTGTTATTCGACTTTGGTGCTACTTGTTCGTTTACATCGATTGATTTTTCAAAAACTTTAAAAGAAAAATGTCATGTGAAGACATAAATTTACCTTTAAAGGTAAAAACTGTTAATAAAGAAATAATTCATGTTTAAACTTTGACACTCCCAAATTTGGGTACTCCATTCCCACAGGATTTGGTGCTCACTATCCAAAATAATTACATCCAACTACCCATAATAAAGGATAAAACATAACTTAAATAACTTAAGAAATAATCTTCCCCATTAAAGGGTTACACCAACAAAAACAATCCTAGGTAATCTAACCTTAAACTATTACATAAGTCTGCGGAATAAATCTCAAAATAAATTAAGCCTTATAACATAATTCATCCAAATAAATTCACATAAATCTTCAACACTTGGACATCTTGCCCTTTCCCTTGCTAGAAGATGGCTCATCGACTTTCTCAACTTTAGCTGCAGTGTTAATTGCAAGAGTGAGCAAACAATTGCTCACTAATATAAAGAATAATAATAGTAACAACATGAGATAAAACAATGGTTACTGGATAATAGGGAACTCGTTCTGCGAATCAAGAATAAAGAAAAGTTTAAGATTTATATCTGAGGGTCTTAAGACCACGAACTATGTCACCAGTAATTAGGTATTATTACCTCAACCTTAACAGTCGTTTAGACTATACAGACCCTTCCTTACGTACTTAGGGGGATCAGCCATTTGTACCATGTATTGTGCACAAACATCTAAACACTAACGCATACAAAATCCCCTATATTAGGGTTGTTCATTTCAATTTAACTTTAGAATTTCCACACCAAAGAAAGTTTAGGTTAGAACTAGCTTATCAGTGGTTTTAGAATTTTAGAACGCTATCCAATTACAGATTAGTCCAATCAATAAGAACTTGCTTGCAATTCAAAGGTTCAACACAATAATATAGAATTGAACAATAATATTTAAGTCAAAGATCGAATACTGACAATATACAGTGAAATAGACATGGTATATATGTAAAGTGCTACATCCAAAAGAGTTAGGAAACCTCATTTGAATCAATGAATTTAAACAATATATGTCTTGAATAACAAGAACAAGAATTAGGAAAGTGAAACTCGTTCGATGTAACGAATAAGATTACAAGAGCTTGCATAATCATACACAAGATAGAATCAATAGGCTTACTCAATTTTAATATAAGATTTAGAAATTTGAAAATGATAAAATTAGGAATAAAACTCGCTTGACAATCATAAGATAACGAAATTATGGAACTTGCATTCATAAAAAAATGAAGTTAGGGAACTTGCCTCGTGCGCAAGCTACACAAGTATAATAAATGTATGCCAAATATCCTACATATATCATTAGAATCATAATACCAATTAATTTCATTAGTTTACTTTTCATTTCAATCAAGTCTATAATCTTTAACTTAAAACTTGATTATCCTACCCATTCACGTAAAATGAAACTGAATTCACAATTATATCATAGTACACAACATGGTGGTTGTAGAACAACACCAATTCTAATGACATCACATTACGAACTTTCACAACTTACTAATTCATAATCTATAGTTTCAGCATTGTGATTACAATACGTTACTACGTCTTGTAACATGTTTTAGGTCCTTTACAATCATTAAAATATGTTAAGTTAACAATTTCCAAGCTATGCTGTTAGCAACTCTTTACTAAGTCTGACTTACCATTGACGCGACCGCGCCATGGTAACCTTAGGATCCTGCGCGCCTGCGCCCAGAAGCAGCGCGCCCGCGCTCGGCACCAGAACCAGTTTTATAACAACGTGAATTGAAGCTCTACTCTAACCAAAAGTTTCAATTTCTCCCAATTCCACAGCAATTCATTAAACCCAATAGCTACAAACTTACTACAACATTGCTAAGCATATACATAACACTTCTAACAACAAAACAACCAAAATTATAAGGATTAAAATCATATGTTTGCCAATTTCTTTATATTTAATACCTTTAGTGAATTCGATTACCAAAACTTCGTTTCTTAACCAATCGACACGATTCAAATTACGTTGTTTTCGTTTCTTGATGTACTATCACAATCTAACATCAATTTATAGATTATATCAAGTATTGGACATCAAATTATGGACTTACACAAGCTATTTTACATGAACATACACTATTATTTCAATTTTCTTCTTCAAGCCCAATTTTCACGTATTTGATCACCAAATAACACTCATATATGATGATTAACAGATTAAAAACCATACACACATGTATATATCAATCCAACGTGACTCATCAATTTACAAAAAATAATCTCTGAAAGCTCAAAACATGGAAATTAGGAGTAAAGTATACCTTTAATCATTGATTATATGCTAGCAAAAGATGGTGACAAGGTTTAGCAATCCTTCTCCTTCCTCTTAAAAATCTCAGAGAACTCTCCCTCAATATCAATGTGTTCCTCTCTTCCAAACTCTCTGTGTTTCACTGTTATCTAGACTTATGGAAAAACACGCGTAATATAACTAGCTCCCTCTCCCCCCACATACGTCAGGTAAAAAACAATACGTCATATCAGTTATGTTAGGCCAAAAGCCACAAGGCTGTGTTTGGCTACACAGAATTTCCTCCGTCTTTCAATTTATTTTTTTATAATCTTTATATTATATAGTTCTTGTGTCACACTTAATTTTAGTTAATTTAAATAACTTACAATTATAATAATAATAATTATAATTTCCATTATAATTATACTTTATACTTAATAAATCATTACATATCTAATTTAATTATTAAATTCGACTAGAACATCATTTTATTTAATTTAATTATTTTCTTAAATATTAAACAATTCATTTAATTTAATTATTTCATTAAATCAAATTTTCAAATAATAAAATTACCATTAATCAATTTAGTTATCGTACACACTTAACTAAATTATTGCACCATAATTTCATCAATTATTTATTTTTCTCAATAAATAAATTATTTAAAATATTTATTTAATTCAATAAATATTTAAATTAATTATAAAATTTCTCAATCGTTACATCCTTCCCTCCTTAAAAGGATTCTGTTCCCAGAATCACGACTCGATAAATTCATTCATTACATTCTTCCCTCCTTAACAGGATTATGTGTTAGGTTTTGTGAAAATCAAAATAGCAATCAAATTGCAAAATTAGCGGAAGCATAATAAAATTAGATTTTAAAATTTTTCACAAACCAATTACCCGGATCATCCTTTATGCATATTATTAATTAAAACGAAGAACAAGAAATTATGAAATCATACCCTTGTAGAAACGAGCTTCCTCAGGTACGAGTTCACCTCCTACTTCTCCGCGATCTCCTTGAATCCCGGGTAGATTCCTTCCTTTGATCAATGTAAGCCATCCAAGTGTATGACCTCTAGAGGTGATCCACCAAGGAAGAAGAATTTTTCAAGAAGAAGGGTGTATTGGCTCAAACCCTAGTTTTTTCTATCTCTATAGAAAAGGGGCGTACTCTCCAACTCATGGAATTACGTATATCTTTGATATCTGATATAAGACTCCTCTTATAAAGATATCAGGTAACCCTATTTAATTAAAATAAGGTATTATTTATTTAATTAAACTCTTTTAATTAAATGGACTCCCTAATCTTATTAGGGATAATTAATTAAACTCTTTTAACTAATTTTTCCTCCTAATCCTATTAGGAATAAATGAGAGTACTTATATTAAATTAATTTCTAAACTCTTTTAGAAATTAAAATAATAATTGTAATAATATTAATAAGACTCCTCTTATTAATTTATATTTAATATTTCTAAAATATTAAATAATAAATATTAAGGTATTTAATTTATTCTATCACCATAGATTAAATTAAATATACTTAACATATTATTACGATTATGCCATTACTTCTTAAATAATTATTATTCCTTTTATGGTGTGACCCTTTAGGTTCTCTATATTAAACTAGTTGTGAATAAATCAATTAGAACAATTCTAATCTTATTTAAATAAATAAATTAAACGATTAATTTATTTAAATAAATAATATTTATTCTACAATAGGGATAAGCCTCCCTAGCGATCAACGACTTTCCAGATAATATAGATTTCAACATTAATCATAAAAAAACCTTTGAGTTAATAGTTACCGTACAATTCAATCCTTCCACCATACAATGTCCCAATTAAATATAAGACATAGAATTACTGTCAAGTCTTATTTTATTTAATTATATGTACTTCGATTCCTAAATGCACAACTCCTAATAAATGCAAATTAGAAACTACTTTGTAATTTCATTCCACCTTGGCCAAGAATTCCTGGGTTGTCATTTATCGAATCACATAGGACATTTCTCTTCTTTTATTAGAAGTGGTAGATTCTTTATTGATAATTCATTATCTTCATATATAACTTATTACACCCAAGCATACCCTTTGATATACTCTAAGAGTCTTAAGGAATAAGTCAAAGTGTAATTCATTATATATAAGATACTATGATGATCTCAAGTCTAAGGATCATTTATACTACTATCACTACAGGAATTCCTATTGATAGGCAAGTAAAACTCCATTAGGTATTCCTTAGCGAGTCACGTTCAGTGAACTTATTCTCTAATAAGCACCTATATACTTGCTTTAGTGTCTCCACACAAATGATCATGAGATCAATCATTCTCATCCAATGAGCAAGCAACGTATGTATCAATCTATCCGGATTCACTAATCCCCTTTTTAGTAATCCATTGATTGGGAACATTTTAGTTTAAGCTATCTAAGAATTTAGATCTCATTAGCATGATCTCATTATGATTCTAAAAGCATTGCTTAAAACTATGAGTTTATCACATATTATTAAAACAGCACCATGTAGATAAAAAATGCCTTCAATAAATAATTCTTTTATTAATAAATAAATAAGATTGATTACAAAGTATATGCTTTATCATCATACATGATTGGCTTGTATGCATACTACTTTCATTATGTCCCCAGAATCGCTATACAAGATTAAGCAAATAACTGAGGATAATTCCTCATCATAACATCTTCAAGTTCCCACGTAGCTTCTTCAGCATTGTGGTTTCTCCAGATTAACCTAACAGAAGGTATCACTTTATTTCTTAGTACTTACTCTTTCCTGTCGATAATTGGAATAGGGATTTCTTCATATGACAAGTCTTTCTCAAACTGTACTAGCTCATATTCTATAACATGCTTATAATCAGGCTTATATGGCCTTAATACTGAAACATGGAAAATGTTATGAATATGTCCTAATCCCAAAGGTAAAGCTACCTCGTACGCCACTTTGCCAACTCTTCGTAGCACTTCAAAAGGTCTTATAAACCTAGGGCTTAATTTTTCCTTTTTGCCAAACCAAATTTTTCCCTTCCAGGGAGACACTTTTAATTAAATATAACTACCGATATCAAATTCTAGATTTTGTCGATGTTGATCAGCATATTTCTTCTGTCTATCTTGTGCAGCTATCAATCTTATTTGAATCACCTTGATGACCTCGATAGTTTGTTGTACCAACTCTAGACCCAATAGTTGACGTTCACCTACTTTGTCCCAGCATAACGGAGTTCTGCATTTCCTGTCGTATAACGCTTTGTAAGGCGGCATGCCAATACTCGCGTGATAAATATTATTATAGGCAAATTCAACCAATGGTAGATGGTCATCCCAATTTCCTTTAAAATCTATAATACATGCTCTGAGCATATCCTCCAATGTCTGAATAGTTCTCTCACTTTGTCCGTCGATTTGAGGATGGTATGTTGTGCTCATTCTCAACTGTGTTCCCAAGCATTCTTGTAGTCATTTCTAAAAATTTGATGTGAAACGTGGATCTCTGTCTGATACAATGGACACCGGGACACCGTGTCTTGAAATAATTTTCTTCACGTACAGTTTTGCCAATCGATCTAGGTTAAATCTAATCTTGATTGGCAAAAAGTGTGCCGATTTTGTCAATCGATCGACAATCACCATCGAAATCTTGCTGAGTCGTTGGAAGACCTACCATAAAATCCATTGTGATATGTTACCATTTCCATTCCGGTATCTCCAACGGTTGCAACAATCCGCTTGGCCTTTGGTGTTCAGCTTTAACTTTCTGACATGTTAAACATTTCGCCACACACTCAGCCACATCCTTCTTCATATTCGGCCACCAGAAATGATGTCTGAGATCTTGGTACATTTTCCTACTTTCAGGGTGAATCGAATATCGTGAGTTATGGGCCTCGCTTAAAATTTTTTCTTTAACTTCGGGTACTGGCGAAACCCAAATTCTCACTTCAAATCGAAGTAACCCTTCTAAATCAACTTTAAATTTGGTTTCCTCACCTTTAGACACTTTTCTTCTTATCTCTCCACAGTTTTCATCCTAAAGTTGTGCATTCTTCACCTTATTTACCAACGTTGAATTGTTTCCCATCTAGAGCAATTTTTCGTCCAATTCTGTCGGATATTTAATTTCCAACTCCATCTTTGCCATTTCCGATACTAACTTCTCTTGAGAAGTTAACATCATTAACTTTTCCTGTCCCTTTCGACTTAAAGCATCAGCAACAACATTAGCCTTTCCGGGATGATAGAAAATCTCGCGGCCATAGTCTTTAATCAACTCCAACCATCTTCTCTGTCGTATATTCAAATCTTTTTGTGTAAAGATATACTTCAGACTTTTATGGTTGGTATATATCTCACACCTTTCACCATAAAGATAATATCTCCAAATCTTTAGGGCAAACACCACCGCAGCCAACTCTAAGTCATGAGTCGGATACCCTTTCTCGTAATCTTTCAATTGACGTGATGTATACGTAATAACTCTGTCGTTCTACATAAGCACACAACCTAGTCCTTTATACGATGCGTCACTATATACCACAAAATTCCCTGTATCATCAGGCAATGACAACACAGGTGCTGAACTTAACCTCTTCTTTAATTCTCGAAAACTTTCCTCAAACTTCTCCGTCCAAACAAACTTAACTGCCTTCCTAGTTAAATTCGTCAACGGAGTCGCGATCTTGGAAAAGTCTTGAATAAAACAACTATAGTAACCTGCTAATCCCAAGAAACTTCTTACTTCTGACGGTGTCTTCGGCTGATCCCAGTTTATTACAGCTTCAACTTTTGATGGATCTACCGAAATTCTGTCCTTATCAATAACGTGCCCGAGAAACTGTACACGTTCCAACCAAAACTCACATTTTGAAAATTTAGCGTACAACTTCTCTTTTCTCAATGTCTCCAACGTCACTTTTAAGTGTTCAATATGTTCCTCCTTGGTCTTGGAATACACCAATATATCATCAATAAACACCACTACAAATTTATCTAAGAATGGTTTAAACACCCTGTTCATCAAATTCATGAACACTGCAGGTGCATTAGTTAAACCAAATGACATAACCAGAAACTTGTAATGACCATACCGAGTTTTGAATGCCATTTTTGGTACATCTTCTGGCCTCACCTTCAGCTGATGATAACGACTTCTCAAGTCTATCTTTGAAAAATATTTTGCTCCCTTCAGTTGATTGAACAAGTCATCGATTCTAGGTAACGGATACTTATTTTTAATCATGACCTTATTTAATTCTCGATAATCAATGCAGAGCCGCATCGATCCATCTTTCTTCTTAATAAAAAACACTGGCGCTCCCCATGGCGATACACTCAGCTGGATATACTTCTTGTAGAGTAGTTCTTGCAACTGTACCATCAACTCTTCCATCTTTATTGGGGCCATTCTGTATGGAGCTTTAGATATCGGGGCCGTTCCTGGCACTAAATCAATCACGAACTCGATTTCTCGATTTGGCGGAAGTCCAGGCAAATCGTCTGGAAATATGTATGAAAAATCTTTTATGACCGGTATCTCTTCCAACTTCGTACTCTTCTTCTGTGTATTGACTATGTAGGCTAAGTATCCTACACATCCTTATCTCAAACAACTTATTGGCTTGCATCACCGTTAGACAACTTGCTTGTCGAGGCGATTTGCTGCCATAGAACACCACCTTTGACGGAGTCAAAAGGTTAACACATTTCTTTTGGCAATCAATTACTGCTCCGTAATTGAATAACCAATCCATTCCCAATATGACATCGAATTCCCCAAGTTTAATTGGTATTAAATCCACTATCATCTCGTGACCCTGTATAACCACTCTACAATTCTTGTATATAAACCTAACAGGAATAACTTCTCTATTCACAATTTCTATGCTTAAAGGGAAATCTAATTCTTCCTGAGGCAAATCTAAGTTCTGAGAAAAATCATCGGATATAAATGAACAAGTAGAATCCGAGTCAAATAGCATATAAACATTAATACCATTAATTGGAATGATACCTGACACCACATCCTTTGACTGCACAACATCCTGTAAGGTCATATTGAAAGTTCTCACAGTAGGTCGACTTGATTGTGCTGGTCCAGAGATAGTTAACGTGCCACCACCATTGTTTCCTTTTCCTCCACTTTCACTTCCCGCTGTCTTCTTAGGGTAATCACGAGCCATGTGATCCTTCGACCCGCAAATGAAACATGCTCTCTTCCTTGGGTTAAAACAGTTTGGTGCAATGTGTCTCTCCTGGCCACAATTGAAACACACATGCTTTCCCTTCAAACACACCCTAGTGTGGTTCTTTCCGTAAGTAGCACAAGCTTCAAACTTCTTCTTTTGTTGACTTTCTTGCTGTCTTCCCGTAGTCGAATTCTCGCTCCACTTCCTCTTCTGACTATTACTTCCAACAATGCTTCCACCAACCTTATTTTCATTCTCATTCTTTCTCTTCTTCTGTTCATGATTGTACTTGGTTAAGGCATCGCTTCCCCCCCTTCGCGATAATTACCTTTTTCAGTACAGCCGCAAATGTATTTAACTGGAACATAAAAACCTTACTATAAAGACAGGGCTTCAACCCTTGTTCGAACCTTCTTGCCTTACGCTCATCGGTATTAACTTGATAAGTGGCAAACCTTTCCAACTTATTAAACTTTGCAGCATGCTCTGGCACAGTTATGGTTCCTTGCTTTAGCTTCAAAAACTGAACTTCTAACTGATTTTGAGAACTAGTCAGAAAGTACATTTCGAAAAATATTTCTTTGAACCTATCCCACGCTACTATTCCCTGTCCCCCACAAACCTTATTTGCCTGCCACCAATAATTGGCTTCAGACTTCAGCATGAACGTTGCAAAAGCGGTCTTCTGATCCTCATTGACTCTGGCAACGTCGAACACCTTCTCCATTTCTATGATCCAGGTTTGGGCTTCAACTAGATTCATAGACCTTTGAAACACCGGTAGTCCAACTGCTTTGAAGTCCTTGAAAGTCGTAGCTTGAGCTTGCGGTTGATTTGCAAGTGCTCCCGTCAACAAAGTCACCAACTGCTGAACCGGGTTAGCGTTGGTCTCATTATTATTGTTAGTAGACGCCTCAAGAAGTGGTTGTTGGCATGGTTGTCTTCTTCTAGGAGGCATTTTCTATTAACATATACGCTTATTAGTTCACTATTCAATTCCTTGAATATTTTGAAGTTTAACTTTAAACATTCTAAGATTAAAGCTTAACACATAACATTTCAATAAACTTTGATATTTTATTCATCCATAACATTTTAAAACATAATAAGGATAGCATATCTGCTATTAACATCCACTTTTCTGAACTCAACAAGTTTCAGGATTACATCCTCATACTACCCCTTTATTTATCTCATAATAAGAAATTTATAATTTATTTATTCACATACTTAACCACATATCATTATTATTCTTATTCTTTCTATCTGGGCATATTAAGACGTCGAGAGGCTTCTCTACGCTCTTCTTGTATAATACAATACACCGTCCTACGATCCATCATAAACCATGGCAAGTCTTTAAACTGAGGTGGGTAATAAAAGACTCGATCCTGGGCCCTATCAATCGCAGAATGAAAGACATGATCCATTTCATTCATCTTAGTTTTCTTTGTTTGGACCTTAGCTTCAGCACGATCTGCACGATGAGTCACCTTCATCCAAGCGTCTTCTGCCCTCACACGCTTAGCTGACTCCTCCTTCAAGTCATCTTTTAACTTTTCCACATCAGTCTTCATCTTCTCGTTCTAAGCCAACAGATCCTCCTGCTGACCCTTCGTATGAACTAGGTCCCACTCCGTGTTTCCAAGTCGTGAGTTGAGTTCCTGAATTTTTGCATCCTTCTGTTCTATAGTAGCTTGACGCATATCAGCTAACTCCTGTAACTCTATGTTTCGATCATACAGTGCATCATACATCTCAGCGGATATGAAGTTTGGTGGAAACTCCACAGGATCCTCTTCCTCTTCTTCCTCCTCTATCTCCTCAGAGTCTAACTCCTCAGGATCAGACACAGGTTCATCTTCCTGTTCCTCCTCAGCAATCAACAGAGAAAGCTCCCTCTGAATCAACTGTTCCCGCACAACGTGGATATCTCGGGGTTCCTCATCTCTAGGTATCTGAGGTATCATTTCCCTAGCTGGACTGGATCCTCCAACGTTAGACATCATGTCAACTAAATACTTTCAAGTTTTACTTATTATGGGACATTCTTCGATACTCGCGAGCACATAAGTTATTAACATATAGCACATAATGTCTTTTATTGTTATGGATGCCTTAATCCATTCCTTAAAACTCGATATGAGATTATTACCACTATGTTTTCTGTCTCCTTAAAAGTTACTTCCTAAGGTTTTCTCCCACCTAAGGTTCATAACCTAAGGCTTTGATACCAAACTGTGACACCCCCAAATTCGGGTACTCCATTCCCACAGGATTTGGTGCTCACTATCCAAAACAATTACATCCAACTACCCATAATAAAGGATAAAACAAAACTTAAATAACTTAAGCAATAATCTTCCCCATTAAAGGGTTACATCAATAAAAATAATCCCAGGTAATCTAACCTTAAACTATTACATAAGTCTGCGAAATAAATCTCCAAATAAATTAAGTCTTATAACATAATTCATCCAAATAAATTCACATAAATCTTCAACACTTGGACATCTTGACCTTTCCCTTGTTAGAAGATGGCTTATTGACTTTAGCTGCAGTGTTAATTGCAAGAGTGAGCAAACAATTGCTCACTAATATATAGAATAATAATAGTAACAACATGAGATAAAACAATGGTTACTAGATAATAGGGAACTCATTCTGCGAATCAAGAATAGAGAACAGTTCAAGATTTATATCTGAGGGTCTTAAGACCACGAACTATGTCCCCGGTAATTAGATATTATTACCTCAACTTAACAGTCGTTTAGACTATACAGACCCTTCCTTACGTACTTAGGGGAATAAGCCCTTTGTACCATGTATTGTGCATAAACATCTAAACGCTAACGCATACAAAATCCCCTATATTAGGGTTGTTCATTTCAGTTTAACTTTAGAATTTCCGCACTAAAGAAAGTTTAGTTTGGAACTAGCTTATCAGTGGTTCTAGAATTTTAGAACGCTATCCAATTATAGATTAGTCCAATCAATAAGAACTTGCTTGCTATTCAAATGTTCAACACAATGATATAGAATTAAACAATGATATTTAAGTCAAAGATCGAAAATTGACAATATACAATGAAATAGACATGGTATATATGCAAAGTGCTACATCCAAAAGAGTTAGGAAAACTCATTTGAATCAATGAATTTAAACAGTATATGTCTTGAATAACAAAAACAAGAATTAGGAAAGTGAAACTTGCTCAATGTAATGAATTAGATTACAAGAGCGTGCATAATCATACACAAGATAGAATCAATAGGCTTGCTCAACTTTAATATAAGATTTAGAAACTTGAAAAATGATAAAATTAGGAATAAAATTCGCTTGACAATCATAAGATAACAGAATTATGGAACTTGCATTCATAAAAAAAATGAAGTTAGGGAACTTTCCTCGTGCGCAAGCTACACAAGTATAATAAATGTTCGTCAAATATCCTACATATAACATTAGAATCACAATACCAATTAATTTCATTAGTTTACTTTTCATTTCAATCAAGTTTATAATCTTTAACTTAAAACTTGATTATCCTACCCATTCACGTAACATAAAACTGAATTCACAATTATATCATAGTACACAACATGGTGGTTGTAGAACAACACCAATTCTAATGACATCACATTACGAACTTTCACAACTTACTAATTCATAATCTATAGTTTCGGCGTTGTGATTACAATATGTTACTACGTCTTGTAATATGTTTTAGGTCCTTTACAATCATTAAAATATGTTAAGTTAACAATATCCAAGCTATGATGTTAGCAACTCTTTACTAGGTCTGACTGACCATTGGCGCGGTCGTGCCATGGTTAGCTTAGGATCCGGCGCACTCGAACGGCAGTGCGCCCACGCCCAGAAGTAACGTGCCCGCGCTCGGCACCAGAACCAGTTTTATAGCAATGTGAATTGAAGCTCTGCTCTAACCAAAAGTTCCAATTTCTCCCAATTCTACAGCAATTCATTAAACCCAATAGCTACAAACTTACTACAACATTTCTAAGCATATACATAACACTTCTAACAATAAAACAACCAAAATTATAAGGATTAAAATCATGTTTTTGCCAATTTCTTCATATTTCAATACATTTAGCAAATTCGATTACCAAAACTTCGTTTCTTAACCTATTGACACGATTCAAATTACGTTGTTTTCGTTTCTTGATGTACTATCACAATCTAACATCAATTTACAGATTATATCAATTATTGGACATCAAATTTTGGACTTACACAAGCCATTTTACATGAACATACACTGTTATTTCAATTTTCTTCTTCAAACCCAATTTTCACGTATTTGATCACTAAATAACACTCATATATGATGATTAATAGATTATAAAACCATACACACACACACATACACGTGTATATCAATCCAACGTGACTCATCAATTTACAAAAAATTATCTCTGAAAACTCAAAACATGAAAATTAGGAGTAAAGTATACCTTTAATCCTTGATTATATGCTAGCAAAAGATGATGACAAGGTTTAGCAATCCTTCTCCTTCCTCTTTGAAAATCTCAGAGAACTCTCTCTCAATATCACTGTGTTCCTCTCTTCCAAACTCTCTGTGTTTCACTGTTATCTAGCCTTAGGGAAAAACACGCTTAATATAACTAGCTCCCTCTCCCCCCACGTACGTCAGGTAAAAAACAATACGCCATATCAGTTATGTCAGGCCAAAAGCCACAAGGCTGTGTTTGGCTACATAGAATTTCCTCCTTCTTTCAATTTATTTTTTAATAATCTTTATATTATATAGTTCTTGTGTCACACTTAATTTTAGTTAATTTAAATAACTTACAATTATAATAATAATAATTATTATAATTTCCATTATAATTATACTTTATATTTAATAAATCATTACATATCTAATTTAATTATTAAATTAGACTAGAACATCATTTTATTTAATTTAATTATTTTCTTAAATATTAAACAATTCATTTAACTTAATTATTTCATTAAATCAAATTTTCAAATAATAAAATTACCATTAATCAATTTAATTATCGTATACACTTAACTAAATTATTGCACCATAATTTCATCAATTATTTATTTTTCTCAATAAATAAAATATTTATTTCATTCAATAAATATTTAAATTAATTACAAAATTTCTCAATCTTTACATAAACAATACCTAAAAATTATTGTATAGCGATTAAAGGCCACAAATTTTTGGTAAACCTTATATCTTTGTAGCTAGGAGAGTTGAGGTAATTCTAAGAATGAATTTGTTGGTGAACTGTTGAGCAAAGTTAGATTGAGAAGATAGTAAACCTTAAGGTTATATAGAAGTATAAGATTATGTTTTGTGTTATCAAATAATCAAGATATTCCTATTATTGAGGAAAACGATGTAAGTAGGAAGAATAAAGAAAAATTAAATGTAATAACCAAACAAAAGGTATTGATAAAAGAGTTTAATAAACTTGAGATTGAGATAAGAGTTCCAGCTAATTCTACCCAGAAGTTATTTGTTATAAAGAATAGTTCAACCTTAATAGACAACGCTAAAGAAAATCAGGAGAAAGATGAAGAGTGTCAAAAGTATAAAACTGAGATAACTAATGAAAAGAATGTTAAATTCAGAGTAGATAGAGATGGATTACTAAGATACAAGGAAAAAATTTGACGAGAAGTTATATGGAGGGGGAAATTGTTTAGCTAAACTAAGAAGAATGAAGAAGACATAATCTCAAAGAGGTAGAGTGTAAGAAGATAAGGCAAAAAATTACCAAAAGTAAAGAGAAAGAAGATTATAATTAATAATGAAGAAGAGTTCAGCTTTGAAGGAGGAATGTGAGTTCCAGCAATATTGAAGCTAAGATAAGAAATTATAATATGAGTTATTGACTGCTTGATTTGACAGACAATCAAGACTATGTGATAAAGATTAGAGGATTTGTAAAATTTTAGAAAATTCAAAAAAAAGGGAGTATATCACTATAAATTTGTGATAGGATTTCCAGTTATGTGAAGGAAGTCAACGTTAAATGAGATTATAATAATTGCTTAATAAAGTTGGTATATTTTATACCGGTTAAGATATGATTTAATATAAATCAAATACAAGGATAAAATGCGAAAAGATTTATCACTCTTATTTTTATAGGATATAACTTAATTTCAAGGACGAAATTCTTAAAAGGGGGTGTAAATGTAATAACTCAAACCCAAATAAGAATTTTTAATAGGAATTTTGAATATTAATATAAGATATTATATTTATGCTTGAAATTTATGTGTAATTATACTATATGATTAATATTATGTATTGTTATCTGTTAATAAATGAAATATAACACTATCAAATTTTAATTATGAAGATATAATTTGAAAGCCCTAATTTTAATTAGGAAATCCTAATTTAAGATTTAGGAAACCCTAACCTTAAATTAGAAAATCCTGATTCTAATTTAGAAACCCTCCTAATTAGTGAACCCTAATACTAATTAACAAAACCTAAGGGTCAAAATTTAAGGGAAACATGTGAAATGACTAAAATACCCTTAAAAATATTTGTTAAAGTACCAAACTACCCTTAATATGTGTGAAATGACTAAAATACCCTTTTCTTTTCATTTAATAAGAAGATAAAGCCAAATCATGGTGAGTCATCACTTGTAGATTTTCCATGTGCTTAAAATCATTCATACCAGCCACCAAGTGACACCTAAGACCAGATCATTAATTCATTGAATCAAGCTTAGTTGTCAATGAACAGTAATTAAATACCATTTAACCCTTACTTTAATTGTCTATACATAGCTATGCTTCAAACCACTAAGCTGACGAGTTATACACTTAAAATACCTCATTTTGTGATCCATAATCACCCCATAGCTAGCCAAGATCAGAATAAGAGAGTGGAAATCAAAAGGTTGCTTAAAAAGGTAAAAACCCTAATTTTATCCTAGATCTTTAAAGCCTCAGTAGATTTTATGTTTTAGTGTTTAAATTTGTTAAGTACAATGTTATTTAGTGATCTAGGTTGGTTAAACATGAATCCATAACATTTAAATGCATAAAAATAAAGATTTAAGCAAATTGTCAAAACTGGGAAAAAGTAGTTTGATAGCCTAATGTCCGAACCTTTAGATCTTATCTTGTTAATGTTTTGGTCTATTTGAAGCTTCATGGTTATACTATGCCATGAGAACAACAACATGGAACTGGAATCATGCTAATAGGATCACTGGTTTAAGAGTTATTAACGGTCAAAACCCGTTGACTGACCACAAAAAACAATTTCTGGAAATTCCAGAAATCATAAATAGGGGTCTGACAGCCGTTTGTGTGACAACCCAAGAATTTTGAGAATTTTGAGAATTTTTATTTATTGATTTAAGATTCAAAATTAGAATCTAGATAGAAAATTAGTGTATGCGTTTGATATTTTTAAGTAAGAATTTTGAGGATTTCAAAATTCTGTGAAGGATTTAGGTGAATCATTCAGGATTAAGGGTATACATGAATATGTTATGTGTACATGTGTATAGCATGTGGTTAAGGGTCAAGGGTTGACCAGATAAATTATATCTGTAACAAACCCTAGGTATATATTAAGAACGTCAACGTTCGGTTAGAAAATTCTTACGAATTATAAGAAACCCTAGAAACCGATTCTGAAAACCCTAACTTCAGTTTCGAGAATTCGAAACCCTAATTCGGTGTATAAAATCCTAAATTGAGAACTTAATGGCGTAAGTGTAAATAATTATAAGCTTATTTAGGGTAAAGCTTAAGTAATTAGCAAACCCTAATATAATTACGAAATCTAATTTCTAAAGTAGAAAATTAGTTTTCTATTAGAAAACCTAATTCTGGGTTTAAAACCCTAAATGACCAATTACGAACCTAATTACTAAATTAGCGATTTTAATTAGGAAATACTAATCCGAATTAGAAAGATTTAAGTAATGATTAAGAAATTTTATATAATTAGAAAATTCTAATTATAATTTAGAATATTAATTTTCTATTTTTGAAAACCTAAATTGGAAAATTTAGAAAATTAAATTGCAAACCCTAAGGGTTTCAAACCCTAAATCCTAAGGTTTTCCAAACCGTAAACCCTAAGGGTTTGGCCAATTACTAGTATGCCATTAAATTAAAAGGAAAAAGACCAATAGTTTATACGACTCCTCAGCACAATTTAAAAAACTTTTACTCTTGTGAGTGGTGTATTGGGTAGCATCTGATGATGTGTGAATGGTGTAAGCAGTATGGTGAATGGTGTAAGGTAAATTTTGGGGACGAAATTTTTAGAAGAAGGGGTGAACGTGACAACCCGATAATTTTGAGATTTTTTTACATTTTTATTTATTGATTTAAGGTTCAAAATTAGAACCTAGACAGAAAATTAGTGTATGTGTTTGATATTTTTAAGAAAGAATTTTGAGAATTTCAAAATTCTGTGAAGGATTTAGGTGAATTATTCAAGATTAAGGGTATACGTGAATATGTTCTGTGTATATGTGTACAGTATGTGGTTAAGGGTCAAGGGTTGACCAGATAAATTATATCTGTAACAAACCCTAGGTATATATTAAGAACGTTAACATTCGGTTAGAAAATTCTTACGAATTATAAGAAACCCTAGAAGCCGATTCTGGAAACTCTAACTTCAGTTCCGGGAATTCGAAACCCTAATTCGGTGTATAAAATCCTAAATTGGGAACTTAATGGTGTAAGTGTAAATAATTATAAGCTTATTTAGGGTAAAGCTTAAGTAATTAGCAAACCCTAATATAATTACGAAATCTAATTTCTAAATTAGAAAATTAGTTTTCTATTAGAAAACCTAATTCTGGGTTTAAAACCCTAAATAACCAATTACGACCCTAATTGCTAAATTAGCGATTTTAATTAGGAAATACTAATCCTAATTAGAAAGATTTAAGTAATGATTAAGAAATTTTATATAATTAGAAAATTCTAATTATAATTTAGAAATATTAATTTTCTATTTTTGAAAACCTAAATTGGAAAATTTAGAAAATTAAATTGCAAACACTAAGGGTTTCAAACCCTAAATCCTAAGGTTTTCCAAACCCTAAACCCTAAGGGTTTGGCCAATTACTAGTATGCCATTAAATTAAAAAGAAAAAGACCAAAATGCCCTTTTCTTAAAACATAAGCAAAAGATATGGCAAATCTTGTGAGTCATCAAGCCTAAGGATTAGCCCATATGTCTAAAATATTAGCAATCTCAGCCCATACAATGCCATCTAGCAACTAGTTTCAATGGATCTAATTATAAGAGATTTAAAGTAAGAAAATACTTACTTTATTTTTTCATTATTGCCAAGACCATTCTCTCTCTTCCCACTTCGAAATCTAGAGTATGAGAGAGTTAAATATTAAGCTATGATCAACCCTTGGCTTTCCAAGAACAGATCAAAAGGGTCAGAATCAAAAATCAAGACACAAAGTGGTAAGAACCCTAAAATTTTGAAATCCTTTGATCTTATGTTGTTTAATGTTAGTTGTTGGTTGAATATGTGTTATAAGGTGCCTATAAGTTATCTGGGTTGTTGAATCATGGATCCATAATATCAAGATACACGAAATCAAGATTTTTCAAAACTGACTATGAACCCTAAAATATGGTCTGACAGCCACATGTCAGGGCTCATAGATCTCTCTGTGTTTATGATTAGGTGTGTTTTATGTTTTGGATCTGTTCTATGACGTGAGAACTGTGATCTGAAATTGGAAATAAGGTCATATCATGTCTAGATCTCTTGTTATTTGCAGTCAAACGTCGTTGACCAAGCACGAAATGGGGTTTCTAGGCAACCCAGAAACCCAGGAGTTCGCTGACAAGTTTTTGCAGGTGCTAGATCTGGCGATGTTTTGTTAGTTTGGTCATGTTGTTAGTTAGTTGTTATAAACTGGTATATGGACTGCATATATATGTTATTATATCACCTATATTAACAACAGAATCGAAAATAATCACAGTCAAAGTAAGTTGACCAAACTGCCTCATGAAGATTTTCTAGGTAACCCAGATCTTCAAGACCAGTTTCTTGACCAGTAGTTTGACCGGCCTTGATAGCTTAGATATGATGTTGTTAAGATGATCTGAGGTTATGTAGTTGTAGAGGGACATGAGTACTACAAAATAGAACCCTAATAGTACCTTATTTTTACCAGGAAGGCCTAGATCTGGAGGCTCAAAGTAGAGCCTAGCAACTGCTCTTCATTTCTGGAAAACCCAGAAATGAAGAACAGCTCTGACATGATATTTGGTTGCTTATATCTCTTACTGGTGAAATGTTTTGGCCATGATCTTAATTTTTAGTTGTAGTATTTCACGTATACTATAATCTACACACTTTATATAACACAGAACACCACGAGAACAAGGATCAAAAGTTGGTCAAATCACCCCTCTAGCTAACTGTCAGGTTTTCTGGGCAAGGCTCAAGAACACGCGAAGAACACCAACAGCGACAGATTCGTTGCCAGAAACCCCTTTAGCGACACTTATTTTCGAAAAATGATTTATTTTTATAAATAAATCGATTTAAATGGTTTTTAATTATTAAAAATACAAAATAAATTCCGAAAAATTATTTTAAATTCTGAAAAATAGTTTTTAATTATTTTGAGTATATTTCAAAAAATATTTAATATTTTTGGAATATAAAAGGTATTTATTTATTTATTTACAATATTAAATAAATTATTTAAAAATAATTTTAATACATGAAAAATCATGAAAAATAATATTATGGTATAAGAAAATATTTTAAGTTATAAAATATAACTTTTGATATTTTGTCATGAAAATATTAATATTTTAATATTAAAAGCAAATATCGGATAATGAATTTAATTGTTTAAAAATCATATAAATATGATTTTAAGGTATTAAAAATACTTTGTGATATTATAAATATATTATAATATTATGACATGTAGTTCATTAATATTTGATAATAAATAAATATTAATGGTAATGGGATTATGTGGTATTTAATTCATTTAAATACGAGTTTAATGATTGAAAAATTATAATAAATGATAATAATTATGTGAAAATTATTATGAGACTTAGAAAAATATTTTGACTGATATTAAAATTATCTGAGTTAATTGTTAAGTGTTTAGGCAGAGTTTAATTGAACTAAGACTCGATAAAAGTCCGACTAGACCGTCGGAACGTTAGAACTTTGTCGAATTCAACTCAGACTGCAATAGTTTGACTTGATACCGAGTCTTATGTGTGTTATAGACTGATTGAGTTATGTGTTTAGATTATTCTATGTTTATATATATAGTAGTATTATACTGTGATGATAATATTCTAATATTGGAGATCTATATCACTAATATTAGGTCTTCGGAGAAAGCGTTATAAATTGCGTAGCGGTAATCAACGGTTCAGGTAAGTTTATTTTTACTTAACTCTACTAAGAGTTGTTTTATTCGGATAAGCTTATGGTTAATCATTGTTAGTTGCCATGAATTGTACTCTGTACATATTGCATGTATAAGTCAGGTATGAAAGGCTGATCACCTTCATTACCAGTTGGTTCAGATATATTTGTTCATGTATAATACTTGTTCAGTCAAAAGTTTGTTCTTGTTAGTTCACAATTATATTGATGAATTATAGCCAGCTTATTGTTCATACTCTTTCAATCATGATATATCGTTATATTATTGAATTTAAACTTGCTGGGCAATCCTTATGCTCACCCTTGCTATATCTTGATAAAACATTGCAGATTAAGACGAACGCGTCGGATATAAGGAAAGTTTAAAGACAGTTCCAGCGTTAGGATATGTGTGCAGCTAAATTGTGTAAGTGTTGTATTTTAAGATTATGTGTTAAGTAAGTTAGGTAATGTGTATTAAGTTAAGGTTATTCGACCTTGGGAAAAAGTGTGTAAGTTTAATGTATAAACAATTTATGTTTATATCTTCCGCAAATATAGTAATAGTTGTATAGAATGATTGAACCGGATCCGAGGTGATTTAGGACCTGGATTCGGGGCCCTCACAGTTAGTATCAGAGCTGTAGGTTATGGACCTTAGGTAGGAATACCTGAGACTAATAACCGCAGTGATTAGGATAAGTACTAACTCAAATAGAGTTAGTAGGTCGGTAAGTTTCAAAGATGAATCTCGGCGAGTTATAAGATACAGAGTTCCCTAACTCTGATAATAAAAGTTGAATAGTAGTGAGAAATAGATAGAGTCTAGAAGACTGAAAGTGAAGTGATAGGAGATCGTAAAACAAAACGATCTAGATATGGAAATGAATTATAATGTATACAATGAGATCCCTCCGTGATCAGATAAGGTTATAGTATGGAGAAGGATCAAGCGAATGATTGAAAAGTTACAGCAAGTTTGCTGGGTGACAGTTGTACTATGAATTGGTACAGATTCAGGAAAGGATTATGAATACGAGTTGAATGAAATTCGTATTGAGAAAGGGGTTAGTGTTAGGTGGGGATTCAATTGAGGATTCATGTCAGCAGCTGAGTTGTATGATTCCTTGTATGGGCAGGGAATTGTACTTGGTGTAAAAACTACTTAGTTCTGGCAATGATAATCATTGAAATGTTTATGTCGCGCTATTTGTAATATGCATGTTAAGAGGGTGATTCCTTTCTCATGTGTATATCAGATAGATAGGTTATAGGTAGAGAATATCAGGTTAAGTACGAGTTCTTAAAACTCATACTTATGTGACATTCTTGATTCATAGTTATATGAAATGTTTATGAACCCCTCAGTGAATGGACGCCAAAGGTCTGACTAGGACAAGTTCTTAAACTTATATGATTGTGGCAAGTAAATGAACTCATAAGTGTGGTTTGACGAACTGGGTGTAGTTGTGTGTAAATGAAGAATTGAGGATAATAGGAACAGATAGATTGTTAAGCAAATGATTATTAGTGGAGACATAAGTTTTCAAAAATTCCTAGCTATGCTAGATTTCGAAATGATTGACATCAAGCTAAATACGCACTATGTGCCTTTAAAAAAAAATATAGACTCGTAATCATTTTTGAAACGGTTTAAAGTATAGTCTATGCTACTTATTTCAGCTAGATGCAAATGATTTGAAATATCAAAATATATTTTATTTATCACTCATGTACCATGTAACCTGGTGCAAAGATGATAAAAAGTGATGGAGCTGTAAATACAGGAATACTTAGTGCGAATCCGATCTGAAAATCATTGTTCCACTATTGTATGATGTGTTATGACAAAGTCATACGATGACGGCATCCTCAAACGGATTGTTAATACAGTACGGCATCATGACGTCATTCTCAAAAATGTTTTCAAAAGTTTAATTTGTCAACGGGGTTTGGATGCACCTAAATAATTCGATTGAATTGAATTATTGATATGGGTCTATGCTATTCGATTCAGCTAGACTAAAGTTTATGAAAACTTTAAGTGTTCATTGAAAGAAATTTCCCGAACCAAATTGTTTTGGTGCGGAATCCAATAAGACTGAGGTAGAATTTTTGTGCCTATGGTAGTGACGAAAAACAGATAAAAGCAGTACTTGGCCAGTACAGGGCATATCGGGCTAATCACCCTTTGCGTTCGTAAGTTATGTCGGTTTCCGGATGAATTTCCATAAAATCTTTGCGAAAATGACAGACAAATAGTTTATACGACTCCTCAGCACAATTTAAAAAACTTTTACTCTTGTGAGTGGTGTATTGGGTAGCATCTGATGATGTGTGAATGGTGTAAGCAGTATGGTGAATGGTGTAAGGTAAATTTTGGGGACGAAATTTTTAGAAGAAGGGGTGAACGTGACAACCCGATAATTTTGAGATTTTTTTACATTTTTATTTATTGATTTAAGGTTCAAAATTAGAACCTAGACAGAAAATTAGTGTATGTGTTTGATATTTTTAAGAAAGAATTTTGAGAATTTCAAAATTCTGTGAAGGATTTAGGTGAATTATTCAAGATTAAGGGTATACGTGAATATGTTCTGTGTATATGTGTACAGTATGTGGTTAAGGGTCAAGGGTTGACCAGATAAATTATATCTGTAACAAACCCTAGGTATATATTAAGAACGTTAACATTCGGTTAGAAAATTCTTACGAATTATAAGAAACCCTAGAAGCCGATTCTGGAAACTCTAACTTCAGTTCCGGGAATTCGAAACCCTAATTCGGTGTATAAAATCCTAAATTGGGAACTTAATGGTGTAAGTGTAAATAATTATAAGCTTATTTAGGGTAAAGCTTAAGTAATTAGCAAACCCTAATATAATTACGAAATCTAATTTCTAAATTAGAAAATTAGTTTTCTATTAGAAAACCTAATTCTGGGTTTAAAACCCTAAATAACCAATTACGACCCTAATTGCTAAATTAGCGATTTTAATTAGGAAATACTAATCCTAATTAGAAAGATTTAAGTAATGATTAAGAAATTTTATATAATTAGAAAATTCTAATTATAATTTAGAAATATTAATTTTCTATTTTTGAAAACCTAAATTGGAAAATTTAGAAAATTAAATTGCAAACACTAAGGGTTTCAAACCCTAAATCCTAAGGTTTTCCAAACCCTAAACCCTAAGGGTTTGGCCAATTACTAGTATGCCATTAAATTAAAAAGAAAAAGACCAAAATGCCCTTTTCTTAAAACATAAGCAAAAGATATGGCAAATCTTGTGAGTCATCAAGCCTAAGGATTAGCCCATATGTCTAAAATATTAGCAATCTCAGCCCATACAATGCCACCTAGCAACTAGTTTCAATGGATCTAATTATAAGAGATTTAAAGTAAGAAAATACTTACTTTATTTTTTCATTATTGCCAAGACCATTCTCTCTCTTCCCACTTCGAAATCTAGAGTATGAGAGAGTTAAATATTAAGCTATGATCAACCCTTGGCTTTCCAAGAACAGATCAAAAGGGTCAGAATCAAAAATCAAGACACAAAGTGGTAAGAACCCTAAAATTTTGAAATCCTTTGATCTTATGTTGTTTAATGTTAGTTGTTGGTTGAATATGTGTTATAAGGTGCCTATAAGTTATCTGGGTTGTTGAATCATGGATCCATAATATCAAGATACACGAAATCAAGATTTTTCAAAACTGACTATGAACCCTAAAATATGGTCTGACAGCCACATGTCAGGGCTCATAGATCTCTCTGTGTTTATGATTAGGTGTGTTTTATGTTTTGGATCTGTTCTATGACGTGAGAACTGTGATCTGAAATTGGAAATAAGGTCATATCATGTCTAGATCTCTTATTATTTGCAGTCAAACGTCGTTGACCAAGCACGAAATGGGGTTTCTAGGCAACCCAGAAACCCAGGAGTTCGCTGACAAGTTTTTGCAGGTGCTAGATCTGGCGATGTTTTGTTAGTTTGGTCATGTTGTTAGTTAGTTGTTATAAACTGGTATATGGACTGCATATATATGTTATTATATCACCTATATTAACAACAGAATCGAAAATAATCACAGTCAAAGTAAGTTGACCAAACTGCCTCATGAAGATTTTCTAGGTAACCCAGATCTTCAAGACCAGTTTCTTGACCAGTAGTTTGACCGACCTTGATAGCTTAGATATGATGTTGTTAAGATGATCTGAGGTTATGTAGTTGTAGAGGGACATGAGTATTACAAAATAGAACCCTAATAGTACCTTATTTTTACCAGGAAGGCCTAGATCTGGAGGCTCAAAGTAGAGCCTAGCAACTGCTCTTCATTTCTGGAAAACCCAGAAATGAAGAACAGCTCTGACATGATATTTGGTTGCTTATATCTCTTACTGGTGAAATGTTTTGGCCATGATCTTAATTTTTAGTTGTAGTATTTCACGTATACTATAATCTACACACTTTATATAACACAGAACACCACGAGAACAAGGATCAAAAGTTGGTCAAACCACCCCTCTAGCTAACTGTCAGGTTTTCTGGGCAAGGCTCAAGAACACGCGAAGAACACCAACAGCGACAGATTCGTTGCCAGAAACCCCTTTAGCGACACTTATTTTCGAAAAATGATTTATTTTTATAAATAAATCGATTTAAATGGTTTTTAATTATTAAAAATACAAAATAAATTCCGAAAAATTATTTTAAATTCTGAAAAATAGTTTTTAATTATTTTGAGTATATTTCAAAAAATATTTAATATTTTTGGAATATAAAAGGTATTTATTTATTTATTTACAATATTAAATAAATTATTTAAAAATAGTTTTAATACATGAAAAATCATGAAAAATAATATTATGGTATAAGAAAATATTTTAAGTTATTTTTGATGACTTTTAATATTTTGTGATAAAATTCATTAATTAATTAATGTTAATGATAATTAGTTTATTTAATAAACGTATTAAATAAATTAAGAAAAAATAGAATTAATGTTTTATAAATCATATAAAAATGATTTTAGTGTTAGAAAAATATTTTAAGTTATAAAATATAACTTTTGATATTTTGTCATGAAAATATTAATATTTTAATATTAAAAGCAAATATCGGATAATGAATTTAATTGTTTAAAAATCATATAAATATGATTTTAAGGTATTAAAAATACTTTGTGATATTATAAATATATTATAATATTATGACATGTAGTTCATTAATATTTGATAATAAATAAATATTAATGATAATGGGATTATGTGGTATTTAATTCATTTAAATACGAGTTTAATGATTGAAAAATTATAATAAATGATAATAATTATGTGAAAATTATTATGAGACTTAGAAAAATATTTTGACTGATATTAAAATTATCTGAGTTAATTGTTAAGTGTTTAGGCAGAGTTTAATTGAACTAAGACTCGATAAAAGTCCGACTAGACCGTCAGAACGTTAGAACTTTGTCGAATTCAACTCAGACTGCAATAGTTTGACTTGATACCGAGTCTTATGTGTGTTATAGACTGATAGGGTTATGTGTTATGTGTTTAGGTTATTCTATGTTTATATATATAGTAGTATTATACTGTGATGATAATATTCTAATATTGGAGATCTATATCACTAATATTAGGTCTTCGGATAAAGCGTTATAAATTACGTAGCGGTAATCAACGGTTCAAGCAAGTTTATTTTTACTTAACTCTACTAAGAGTTGTTTCATTCGGATAAGCTTATGGTTAATCATTGCTGGTTGCCATGAATTGTACTCTGTACATATTGCATGTATAAGTCAGGTATGAAAGGCTGATCACCTTCATTACCAGTTGGTTCAGATATATTTGTTCATGTATAATACTTGTTCAGTCAAAAGTTTGTTCCTGCTAGTTCACAATTATATTGATGAATTATAGCCAGCTTATTGTTCATACTATTTCAATCATGATATATCGTTATATTATTGAATTTAAACTTGCTGGGCAATCCTTATGCTCACCCTTGCTATATCTTGATAAAACATTGTAGATTAAGACGAACGCGTCGGATACAAGGAAAGGTTAAAGACAGTTCCAGCGTTAGGATATATGAGCAGCTAAATTGTATAAGTGTTGTATTTTAAGATTATGTGTTAAGTAAGTTAGGTAATGTGTATTAAGTTAAGGTTATTCGACCTTGGGGAAAAGTGTGTAAGTTTAATGTATAAATAATTTATGTTTATATCTTCCGCAAATATAGTAATAGTTGTATAGAATGATCGAACCGGATCCGAGGTGATTTAGGACCTGGATTCGGGGCCCTCACAGTTTGACCCTCTTAGATCTTCAAATTCTGATGTTGTTAGGATACTAGAGTGTCACACTTTTATACCATGTCACTTATACTACAAGTCTATGACAATAGATCAACTAATAAATAACCAGTTCAGGAACACCTATAGTGACTCTGTCTGTCGCCATAGGCCTTCAGGGACGATTTTAAATAAAAATAATTAAAATAAATAGTAAATAATTATTAATAATTAACAATTAAGTTTTAAAATTCATTTTAAATTATAATAAATAACTTTTAATATTTTGACAAAAAATTCATTAATATTTTCAATTATTTAATTATTAATGATAATAAAATCATTTAAGATTTATATTAAATAAATTATTTAAAAAATAATAGTAATGATTTAAAAATCATTATAAATGATAATAAATTATTTAAAAATGATATTAATGATTAAAAAATTATTATAAGTGATAATAAATTATTTAAAAATTGTTATGAGCTTCTAGAAAATATTATAAATGATAATCAATTATTTAAAAATAAGTATGAGCTTCTAAAAATTATTATAAATAAAAATTAAATTATCTAAAATAATATTGAAGCTTTTAAATAAAGTTTTATATAAAACTAACTCGATGATTAATGACTTTTAAGTCTATATGACTTTGGAGTGATTACCATGTCCGGTTGAACAAATCAACTTCGGGGTTCTAAGTCTTTATGACTGTTAGAGACTGGAATGATGTATATATATGTGGAAAAAATCTGTGAACTATATGTTCATTCAATTCAGATACAATGTGAGTATAAATTACAAATTGTTTAAAACTTGCTGAGCCTTTTGTAGCTCATCCTTGTAAAATGTCATTTTTCCTTTGTAGTATCGAATGATATTTTTGGTTGTTCCTATACTCACTCATGTGGATAGAAAGACTCTACTAGTTTGAAGTTTTACAATGTAGGATGTGGTTACATCTTTGCACAATCTGATGTAATAAAAATGTAAATTTGGGATCTATATAATCGAATATTAAAATATGTAATATATTATCAACTTTTGTCAATTGCTTAGTTTTTAATTTCTTAAAGAAGTTAGAAAGAAGTACAGTCTCTATATGAACTATACATCTGAATGAGGGTATTGAATGATCTTGGGAGTTCTGTAAGCATTGAGGTTGCGTCCCTCAGTTCCAGGAACAATCTTATCATTAATACTGTGAATGTCAAATAGATAGGGATTATCAATATGAAAGAAATATCCATGAGATTATAAATCTATACATCCAAGTGAGGGTATCCAAACACAGTAATTGTTCTGACGAGAACTACTTTTTGTTATGGGATACTGTGAATCTTGGATTGATAGAAATTATTTTCTTGTGGAATATTTATTTAAGCACCAAATCTGCTATAGGGAGTATAGAGATTTTGGGGGCGTCACAGGCAAACTCGTCGATGACTGATTACTGGACTCAAGAGGAGCATAATCCCGCGAGGCTCAAGAAAGGAGCCACTCAGGTCCGCTCTAATTGAAAGATCGAATTCATTCCCATCTAGTAAATTGCGATGCTCTGGGAACCTTCATGTCGAAAAGCCCATGAGAGTAAATCTAAGATAGGTTAACCTCTGATAAACCGAACACGAAGGAAAGTCTCTTCATGCCTTCCCATTTCAATTCATGTCAAATGTCAATTCCATGTTAAATATCAAATGTTAGATATCAAATGTCAATTTTTGTCAAATATTAAATGTTATATTTATCCTGTCATATTTATCTTGTCATCAAAACAACTAAACCCGGGTTTTGCAGGAATAGAAAAAAAAATCAAATCAAAACAAAAAAAATCAAAAAATCAAGTCAAGCATGAACAACGTAGACATAATCTCCTCTTATAGGAGTACGTAGGCATCTATTTATGGTGCGGTCTAACCCTTACAAAAATCATAAAACCCCTTCAATGATTCAATGATCACAAGATACAGCTCTTCAACAACTCATTAAGCCTAAACTACGAAAGACTTGATCTCCCACCATTTACGAGGGTACGTAGACAACCATCCATGGTGCGGTCAGACCAAACAAATATTTTTTAAATCCCCAAAATACTCCACTTCCTATACAGAATACTAGTCCCCAACCAATCAGGCCAAGCCTAAACTACGAAAGACCTGATCTCCCTTCAGCCACGGGAGTATGTAGGCAACCATCTATGGTGATGTCTAACCCTCAAAAGAAATATTTAAACCCAAACATCAACCTAAATATAAACCAAAAACACCAATCCCAAAACACCAATGTCTACACCAAATAAAAACCCTCAAAGTCAGCAACCTATGTTGAGAAGACCCAACGACACCTCAATGTCATTCCATCATATCCGGCACAAGTCCCAAATAGGATGAGACAACCAGTCACAGGGATGAAATAGCAATCATCTTAAGATGCAACCCTTCAGCAATTCATCACTCCTGAAGTGCGAGAAGACTTGATCTCCTTTGACTTACAGAAGTACATGGGCAACCATTGTGGCAAAGTCTATCTTATACCCGACGACCTGTTCCCCGAGATAAAGGCTATAAATCAAGCCTTACAGATCGAACCAAGCTCAATTGAAGCCATCACATCACAAAGCAAGATGAGCTTTTAGATCCAATTCAGTGGAGTCCAAAGACCTCTCGACATCAATCATCAAAGTTGAAACAATGACATAGCGATATATCAAGCATGATCATCAACAAGTATAAATATAACCCAAGGTGATCACAACAAATATGATCATCAACAAGTACAAATATAACTAAAATTCAGATAAGGCACACTTAGAAGGGGGGTTGAATAAGTGTGAGAACAAACTATGACCACTTTTTGAACTTTAAACCAAACTACTAAATTCAGCCTACTGTATTAATGAATGCAGTTTACTAGATAAATATGGCCTACTGAATTAAGTCTTTGATTTTATTGTTTAATGAAAATAACTTGCTGAATTTATAACTTTGTAAAAATACTTGGTGTTAATATATTTTCTTATGATAAAGAAAATATCCAAATTATAATTATCAATATAATTAAATAACTTTTGTGGGCAAATAAAGTAAAGCAAGTAATAAAATGAACATCAAGATTTTTTACGTGGTTCAACTATTACCCTCTATAATAATAGCCTAGTCCACGTTCAATACCAACTAGTATTGGAGACTCACTTTATTTTTTTAAATCGACTCTTTTTACAAAACAGATTCTTTCAAAACTTAAATTACACAAATTCACTTGAGCACTTTTGCTCCTTGTGCACCAATGCACTCCTTATGTAATGATTCAGAATTTTTGTATGTAATTTAAAATATTTATTAAATTAAATAAATATTTTAGTTGATGTGGTTATTGTTAAATAAATATTTGATTGATTTGATTATTTATTAGTTAAATAAATAATTCATGAGTTGTGGGGAATTAACTTAATTAAGTGCAATATATTAATTAAGTTGGTATTTGGTAATTTTGTATTTTGAAGTTAATTAAATTAAAAGAGTGATGAATTAATTATTATGTGATAATATTCTAATTTAATTTAACAATTAAATTAGATAGTTGATAAGGATTAAATGAATTATTATAATGTTGTTTTAATTTAATTTAGTAATTAAAAGTGATGTACTAATTTATTAAATAAAATTATAATTTTGTGATAATTTGATTATGTTGCATTTTGATTTAATAAGTTGCTGTTAGCTTTAATTTAATTAAATTTGAATATGGGAATTTAAATAAATAGGGTGTGACAATTAAACTATATAGCAAGTGAGTTATTAAAATAAATTAAAAGGAGTTTAAATTTGGTTTTACCAAACAAAGCTTAAGGCTTTTTAAATTCTTATTTTATTTTATTTTGCTAAACAAAACCTTGTGGCTTTTGATTTTCAAAATTTTTATAACTAATGATATAATTATACATATAATAATGATTGTCAGTTTATGTTTTTACGTTAAGTATTTTCTAAGCCTAAGTTGAAAGAACAGAGTAGAGAGTTAGAGAAAACATAGAGTGAAGAGAAAGCTTTGGAGAGGAAATTATGAATTCTCTATAGTTTGTCAAGAGAAGAAAAATCAAGGGAAGGAATAGTAATTCAAAGTCTTTAATCATCATCTAACAGAGCATAATCAAGGATTAAGGTAGTAATTCAACTCTTTGTTCTTAATTCTTTGTGTTCTTGGTTTTTCATGAAAATTGGATTTTTAGTGGTTGAATTTGTTGGATAATTGTTATATATGGTCGTAGATGATTATAATATGTTGTATGTATGCTATAAACGATTTTTAGAAATTAAATTAAAAGTTTTAAATGAAGAATTTGCGTTCTTGTGGAAAATATATGTTTTAGCTTGTTTTAGAGTCAAAAATTTGTGATTCAATCATGTATAAACCTGCAAATTAAGAGTTGTTTATGATACCATCTTTAGATACGAAAATAAAATAATTTTAATGAAACAATTTGGTTAAGAAATGAATTCACAGTGAATGAATTCGCTAAACATGTTAAAACATAAAAATTTAGTATAAACATGAGTTTTGGGTTAAGATTTGGGTTAGTTAATATTTCTATAAATTGTTAATTCTTTGGTATGTTGTATTTCTATGAATTACAAATCCATAGAGTAAAAAACATACTGATTTGGATGTGTATAACTCGAGTTATGAAGGTTAGAAGGAAAAAGGGTCAAAAAATCGTGAAGAACACAAACTGCAGAATTGGGATCTGTGAATACCCGCCCCTGCAGAGGTTTGTAGTTCAAAAAGTGCCACCCCAGTGGGTATCCCGCCCCGACGGGCTTTTCTAGGTCAGAAACCCCACCCTGGCGGGGGTGGGTAGACTGACCAAGTGTTAGAGAAAAATCTAACGGGATATGTTTTGCTAAAATGACCATAACATTTTCATATGAACTTCAATTAAGGCAATTCAAGATGATTCGGAATGAGGAAGAGTAGACATACAACTTTTATTTAATAGGTGTTTAAATTTGAGGTCGGGAACAAGGGTAAAAGATATAATCTTTGGGACTGAAGTGCATTCGGAGGCAATCGGAGGATGTCAAGCATGCACGTATGCAAGTGTAGTGCTTCTGACGATAAAATATATTATTCTAAGTTATAATACATGAATATTAGTAAATATAATTATGCTTAACATTAATAAATGATGTATTAGATAAGTTGTGTAATCATACAAAGCATACACAAGACAGACGATTCGGGCATGTGACGAATGAACGTCGAAATACCGTGATAAGTGTTAATGAACTTAAAAATTATTTCAATTCAATGGAAGTGAACATTATAAGATACGAAATGGATTTAATATAAAACTAATAAGGAGTCCTCATAAGACTTAAACACTTGAATGAATTTCGAGTATGACTAAAAAGAAATATAAAATTAATTAATAAGTTATATTAGATTGAAACTCAACGTTGTAAAAGTTGAGAATGTGATTTGGATGCTAAAAGTGTTATGTTATATTTTAGTGAGTTTTCAGATTCATTTTATGTGGTTGATTAATATGGTTAAACCTTAAGCTAAAGGTTATAACTTAACTTAGATGAGAATTGAATCTATGAGGATAATGTGTATGTAGCTAATTGATGTGATAATCCTAATGGTATAGCTTACGCAAGAGGAAAGTTTCCTAACCTTTGCTACTTTATTATCCAGTAAGGTTTTCTTTTTTTATCTTGTTTACGCTTATGCAAGTTCATTAAGCCTAATCTTTCATTATGCAAGTTCATGTTTCTAACTTGTTGTTATGCATATTCTTTAACTCTGAAATATTGTTGAGCAAGTTAATTAATCTTTACTCCTTCATTACAAGCGAGGTTGTTTTGTTTATTCAAAGTATGTATTGCTGTTGAAAGCTTGATCTTGTTGCAAAATATTTGTTCAACTACGAATAACTGTTGATTTAATCTTTTATCACTAAAGTCATTGTACAACCTTACATTATCGTACCGAACTCTTAGTTGACTAGCGCTTCTCTATTGATTCAACTAATCCTTAGTTGATGAATGCTCTATAAACTAAATTACCCTTGAAGTCAGTCCAAACCAAATTTCCTTTGGTTTGCTTATGTACTTATACAGTTTTGAAAGCGTATAGTCGATGAACAATACTTGTTCAGCTTATAAACCCTTGATATCCTATCTCTTATTGATACATTGGCATAATTCGATTATAACCAAACTCTTGAGTAGTTATTGATCCCTATTTGATCCAATTAGTACTTAGTTGATGAACGTTCTAAAGATTTAGAATTCCTTTGAAGTTAATTCTAAGCCAAACTTCCTTTGGTACGGAACCTAATGATCTAAGCTGAGATGAACAGCCCTATACAGGGGATTATTTTAGAGCTATGCAAAAGTGTTAAAATGTTTGCACAATACATAGTACAAATGGCTGATCACCTGGAGTACGAGATGATGGTCCACATAGTCGTTTAGACTATTAAAGGTTACAGTAGAAACACATGTTAACCTAGGACATAGAAGATGATTATGGTCTTTAAGACTATTAAAGGTTAAAGTAGAAATACTTGAAACCTAGAGAATAGTTTGTGGTCTTATGACCCTCAGTGTATTCCTTTGACATTGATATCTGTTATTTGATTTTAAAGTTCTTTAGTCATTTGAACTCACAGTATTTGAATTAGAACTTATTATTTCCGGTAAAAATATCTTATCATTGAAAGCTCAGTTAATTTTCATTCATAGAATGTTATTATATACTATCCTTCTTGTGAGCAATTGTTTGCTCACTCTTGTACAAAACAATGCAGATGAAGTTGAGAAGTCCGAAGAGCTTTCTACAAGCAAAGGAAAAAACAAATTACTCGATTAGATGATGTTAAATTTGTCTTTTTTATAAAGCTTGTGTAATAGACTTGTTAAGGATTGTATTTTATTTTTCCGCTGATGATATAATAGTTAAGGTTAGATAACCTATGATTTATCTTGAGATTATGTAGCCCTTTAATGGGAGATTTATTGTTTAAACTTTTGAGTTTAATTATATCCTTTGTTTATGGGTAGTTAGTTATGATTTAATTGGACAATGAACACCAAATCTGTGGGATTGAAGTACCCTGATTCGTGGGAGTCACAAGTTGGTATCAAAGCTTTAGGTTATGAACCTTAGGTGGGGAAACCTTAGGTGATAACCTTATAAGAGTTCAAAAATATAGTGGTGACAGATCTCATCGGGTTCTAAGGAATGACATAAGGAAATTTATTGAAGATAAAATGATAAAAGACTTTATATGTTTATATGTTAATAACCTATGTGCTCGCGAGTATAGTGTGTATCGAGTAGTGGGAGTTATGACTGAAACTTTGTTTTTAGGATTAATAATGAAGGAGGATAGGGATTAGGAGCCCTGAGATGTTTGTACAGTCTGAGTACGATTAGTATTGGGAAAGCCATACTGTGACGTCCCCAAAATAGTTATACATCATCCATTCTGAGTCGCCAAATACATGGTACAAAAATTAAATACAACTTAATTATTCAACCGTCGTGCATAATACGACAACACAATAGCTGAGGGTTAACACGAATATTATCTCATAGACAATATCCAAACTCAAATTCAATCCTCATTACATTTATTATCACACTATTTCCTAGAATAGTGAAGACTACTATGGCAACCATCTCGGACCATCACTCCATTCCCTGACTCGTCCCAGCTTTATTCTCATTTTCTGAAGAGAACAATTAAAGTAAAAGGGTGAGCTCAACTAGCCCAGTAAAAAATATTATGACTAAGATAATGCATAATAAATTATCGTTAGCTTTCAATAGTGTTAAACTGATAAAATACAATAAATATCAAGTTTAACTGCAGCGGAACAAGCAATCCATTAGAAGAGTCAAGTAGAGCATGATATCTACTATCTTCTATGATTTAAAAAGTTTATCATCAATTTTATCGCTGAGACTCAACTCAATAAATATTCCACATCACTGAATTATCCATGCATTACGGGCCAAGGATATTCGTGTTATCATCAATGGTGATCATGCCAACAACTGTCCATCAATACACTACAGGCCAATGAGGACTCTTATCACATCATTTGTAACATTACAGGTCATGATTACACCGAATAATTCCCGGTCATAATCATACCAATCAACAGTCCATCTATGCACTACGGACCAAAGATGACTTTCATAACAATATAAGCATGAGGATGATGACAATGATATAAGAATTCAATTAAATGAAAGCAAGGATAAATTTTAAAGATTTATAATTCAATTTATCCAGAATTCAATAATGTCTAAATTGTCAACATGATACTGCTTCATGGAGTAAAATTCAAGAATAATATTGTATCAAAAATGATTTGGACCGAAAAGAAATCAATTTTTGTCATGAATAGTACTCTAGTGTGAATAATATCCGAGTGAATAGTACCTCGAAATAGTATTTCAGGAATAGTACCCCGTGAATAGTACCCTGGCATGAAAAGATTAAAATTTATCAAGAATGCTCAAAATAATATTTCCATGAAAAGGTACTGGATGAAGTGAAAATTTCAAGGATATTCTACTAATTTCACGGAGTATAGAAGCCATACTTTAACAAAATAAGTGTAGAATTCATAATCTGAAACGAGATAATATTACTCACATACTACAGAGTATGGAAGAAAATATTATTTCATACGAATATTAAACAAAAATAATATCCCTTACCTTCAAAAGGAGAGTATTCTAACTGGTATAGCGGGAATATTCTTGAAGAAAACTTACATTGTTTTCTACACTCAAAGCTTCCTAAAACTCGAAAGAAATACGCTCAATATTATAGAAGAAGAATTCTCTAATTCTGGTGTGATTTTCAATTCTAAACTAAGATTTATAGGAGGATGGAAAGGATACTATTTGAATTTATTCACGACGCACAGTGCAGAAACTTCACGGGTGTCTGAATCGGCTGAAAATAATTTTTTGATTTACTATGCAAACACTATGCAGCCACTATGCATAATAAAATATATTATATTTTATTTTTCATAAAAAACAAAACTTGTATATATATATATATATATATATATATATATATATATATATATATATATATATATATATATATATATATATATCTATACACCCACTGACAACACACACTTTCACCCCCCCCCACACACACACACACACACATATATATATATATATATATATATATATATATATATATATATATAAAACAACACTAAGATAACTTTCTCCCGAAGATTTTGAAAAATGAGTAAGTGGGGGTCCATGAAATAAACAAAATTTACAACAAATACTTCATAAAAATTCCCTCAATATTTTTAACAATATTTATTCATCATTATTATAACCCGCAATATTAACAACCAGATCGTTCTCAAGAAAGAGGGGGCTTTCCGATAAGGATTTCTTCCTATTGGCGCGCAATTAGGTGACCAAATCCCTTTCCTCGACAGAACTTTTTAGACATTGTTAATTATGCAAATAATAATATGAATAATTTGTCATCTCAATTATTGATTTAATAATATAAAATATTAATAATAATTGAATCAAATAGTGTGAGATACTATGCAACAATTACTGTAGCAATAATTGAGTATAAAGGAGTGACTTCTCACGTAAGCATCAATAATCAATACCGTGTACTACTATGCAACCACGTGTATTACTGTACTTTTATCACTAGGTATTTTAACAGTTAACGTTAAGCCGTTATTTTGATAAAAAGATATTTCTGTCGTTTTCTAACTCCGATAATAATTCCGTTGTGGGGGGGGGGTCCACCAATGATTGTGCCGTCGTACGAATATTTCCTGTTAAAACGAATATTCCCCGACCAATCGAATATTTTATAACAACTTACATACTTTGCAAAATTTATAAATATTACCCACAACTATAACATTATATCAAATCCACACCATAATATTCAAAAATATATTTCGAGAAAAAAATTAATCTTTATTTATGAAAGTTGGGGTCTTACACATACCCGTTGATTTCTGTTGTAGAACTTAGGTATGAGCTTGACTTTGGTTGTGGGTTTGAATTTGAGGTGATTAAGGTGAAGGATGAGTTTTAATAGAAGTTCGAGGAGTTAGAAGGTCAAACCGTAAAGCACCAAGCCATGCTAGTGCAAAAAAAAATGTCGCAACTCAAGACTTTACCGCACGACTTGTAGATGTAGAGCAAAGATTATCTCAGTTAGAGTATTAAAAAGGATAGTTATTAGCTAGGAACGAGATTGCACAGAAATGACTTGGGAAAGGAGTCAGCAGAGCGAGCGAGAGCTGAAGACGCATGGGTGAAGGCTTCTAAACACATAGACCGTGTTGAAGACAAGTTAAAGAAGGCCAAGCGAATGATTGAATTTTGAATTTAGTCTTTCACTATCCTGTGTAGGTTGAGGTTTATCTTTGGTATGCAATAGATCGCCGATGATTCGTATCATGGAGCAAGAGCACAATGGAGCTGTACAATGTGGAATGTTCTTGTAGATTGCAAGAAAAACAATAAGATGATATATGTGAAACCTCAGATTTTATGAATAAAGATTTAATTTTTTTCGAAATATTTTTTTAAAATATTATAGTGTGAATTTGAGATAATGTTATAGTTGTGGGTTGTATTTATAAATTTTGCAAAGTATGCAAGTTGTTGTATTATATTCGATTGGTCGGGAAATATTATTTTTGTCGGGAAATATTCGTACGACGGCACAATTAATGGTGGACTCCACAACGAAATTATTGTCGGATTGAGAAAACGACAAAAAATATTTTATTAAAAATAACGGCGGAAGTTTTACCGTTGATTTTGTTGAACTACTCGGTAGTAAAAGTACAGTAATACATGTGGTTACATAGTAGCACACGATATTGATTATTAATGCTTATGTGAGAAGTCACTCAGTTTGATTCAATTATTGTCAGTTAATAATATGAATTATTTAGCGATAATGAAGTTTTGTTTTATTCGTATTATTAACGTAATAAAACAGAAATATCTTTTTATATAAAATAGAATACTTTATTAAAGTTATTCTATAAATAGAATATATTATATTTTATTTAAAAGATTTTTCTTTAAATATGGACCGTCAGATTAAAGTAATCAATCTGGACCGTTCATGGATTAGTTACTATGCATTCCATTTTCCTATAAATAGAAGCTCATTCCTTCATTATTTTCTTATGAATTTACTGAAACTCTAGAGAGAGAAACTATAGAGAGAGTTCTTCTTCTATAATCTTGAGCGTATTTCTTTAGAGTTTAAGAAAGCTTTGAGCGTAGTACAAGTTTCTTCGAGTATATTCTCGCCCTACCAGTCAGAATACTCTTCTTTCAAAGCTAAGTGATATTATTTGTTGTCACCTAGCTCGATTTTGTCATATGGCGAAGTCAAGTCCAGCTGAGATAGTGATGCCAAAGGATGTCCCAGACAAGCCAAAGCCGGTAGTTTAAGAGAGCGTTTTTTTTTCGTGACGAGGAACCTGAATAAAATTATCACGGGTATGTTAGTCATAAACTCTTTTGAAGTCTATACCGTGTTAGATACCGGTTCTACTCACTCTTTTATTTCACCTAGTTGTGTTCAATGTTTGAACTTAACTCCGGAGAAGTTAGACTTTGATTTATCTGTTGAAATTCCATAGGGAGAAACCTTCGTTACCTCCACTATTTATAAATCTTGTTCAAATCAACACTTTCACGTTACCTGTCGATCTTATCTCTTTGAAAATACTTGCATTGATGTGATTTTTGGAAACGATTGGTTAACTGCTCATCATGCTTTTCGTAAGGTTGTTAGCTTTCATATTCCTAAACAACCTATTATGCGAATTCAAGTAACCAAATCACTAAAGTCAATCATTGTCATATCAAGCCATAAGTAAAAATCCCCGTTCCTTTCGTTGTTGACTTCCTGGTGTGGAATGCACCGAAGCCAGAATTTCCGTAGGAGACGTTGTAAATGACGATGACAAGTTGATAGGTATCAATGTGATGTGTTATCCAAGTCTTAGATGAGGGTCACAGTTTTGAATGATATTTCTATTGTTAATAAATTTCCTGACGTATTCTTGAAGACTTTTTAGCCTGCCCTAGAGCGTGAAATCAAATTTTGTATTGACCCCAGTACAAAACCCATTTTTTAAACCCTCAAATATTTCTTCAACTAAAATGAACGTATCATGTGCAAAAGACGTTGGCTCGAGCTGTTGAAGATTACGATTGTACCATTCAATATAATCGTGAAAGAGCGAACGTGGTAGCTGACGTGTTGGGTAGAAGATTGTATGCGTTTACGAGTGCGATGTTGTTAACACAAAGACTCATTTCGTATAACTTACAAATGATGAAAATAGAGTTAAAGACTCTAGGGACCCACATGAAGATAACGAATATACGATTAGAATCGACTTTAATCGATAAAGTTAAAGTCGTGCAAGCTACGAAATCGGAGCTGATGAATACTAAGAAGAAGGTTCAAGAGGGCGTTATTTTAAAAGTAAGAGTTGCTGAAGAGAGGAAATCTCAACCCTCGATTTAATTGGCCCATTTGAAATCCTCGATTGAGTAGGAACGATGGCTTATAGACTCGTTTTACCGCCAAGTATGTTGCGTGTTCATAACATTTTTAACATATAGATGTTACGTAAATATGTGGACGACCCGAACCACATTATTAATTTAGAACCGGACGAGATAGCGGATAATTTAACGTTTAAGGAGATACCTGTTAAAATCCTGGAATGTATTCAACACTCAAAGATTATACCTCAAGAGTTAGAATCTGACGAAGTGTCCTCATCTGTTTGGCATACCAGGTAAGTACAAAAATTTTGAGGGCAAAATTTCATAAGGAGGGGAGATTGTGAAACCTCAGATTTTATGAATAAAGATTTAATTTTTTTCGAAATATTTTTTTAAAATATTATAGTGTGAATTTGAGATAATGTTATAGTTGTGGGTTGTATTTATAAATTTTGCAAAGTCTGCAAGTTGTTGTATTATATTCGATTGGTCGGGGAATATTATTTTTGTAGGGGAATATTCGTACGACGACACAATTATTGGTGGACCCCACAACGAAATTATTGTCGGATTGAGAAAACGACAAAAATATTTTATTAAAAATAACGGCGGAAGTTTTACCGTTGATACTGTTGAACTACTCGGTAGTAAAAGTACAGTAATACGTGTGGTTACATAGTAGCACACGGTATTGATTATTAATGCTTATGTGAGAAGTCACTCAGTTTGATTCAATTATTGTCAGTTAATAATATGAATTATTTAGCGATAATGAAGTTTTGTTTTATTCGTATTATTAACGTAATAAAACAGAAACATCTTTTTATATAAAATAGAATACTTTATTAAAGTTATTCTATAAATAGAATATATTATATTTTATTTAAAAGATTTTTCTTTAAATATGGATCGTCAGATTAAAGTAATCAATCTGGACCGTTCATGGATTAGTTACTATGCATTCCATTTTCCTATAAATAGAAGCTCATTCTTTCATTATTTTCTTACGAATTTACTAAAACTCTAGAGAGAGAAACTATAGAGAGAGTTCTTCTTCTATAATCTTGAGCGTATTTCTTTAGAGTTTAAGAAAGCTTTGAGCGTAGTACAAGTTTCTTCGAGTATATTCTCGCCCTACCAGTCAGAATACTCTTCTTTCAAAGCTAAGTGATATTATTTGTTGTACCTGTAAGTTGTATTATTTCTTTTGTATTCATGAAGAGAACTTCTGTTATTCCATTATTTATTATTCTGTTGGAATAACCTGTATACGCGGTCTACCCTATACTTGGTGACATTCTTCTATTATTCTGTTGGAACATCCTGTCTGTGTGTTTTACACCGGACCGGGTTCCGTCTTTATTATTATTCTGTTGGAACATTCTGTCTGTGTGTTTTACACCGGACCTGGTACCGTCTTTATTATTCTGTTGGAATATCCTGTCTGTGTGTTTTACACCGGACCTGGTTTCGTCTTTATTATTCTGTTGGAATATCTTGTCTGTGCATTTTACGCCGGACCTGGTTCCGTCTTTATTATTCTGTTGGAACATCCTGTCGGTGTGAATTTCACCTGACCTGGTTCTGTTATTATTATTCTGTTGGAATAACCTGTCTATGCGAAGTACCGCATGCATGGTGATTTCTTTTGTTATTCTATTCTTTATTATACTCAGTTGGTTAAATTTTTGACTTCTATACTCCATGAATTTAGTAGAATATCCGTGATATTTGCGCTTCATCCAGTATCTTTTCATAGAAATATTCTTCTGAGCATTCTTGAATTTTACTCTACACAAAAGTATCATGTTGACAATTTGAACGTTATTGGTTCCTGGACAAACTAATTTTTGAACTTGTTTTATTGAATTCTTATATCATTGTCATCATCCTCATGTTTATATTATGTTGAAAGTCATCTGTGGCCTGTAGTGCATAGATGGACTTGGTATGATTATGACTAGGGATTATTCGGTGTAATCATGACCGTAATGTTACAAATAATGTGGAAAAAGTTCTCATTGGCCCGTAGTGCATTGATGGAAAATTTTTGGTATGATTATGGCTATGGATTCTCTTTAGCCGTAGTGCAAAGATGAATTGTTTTATGGCATGATCAGGACCGTTGATGAAAACACGATTATCTTTGGCCCGTAGTGCATGGATAATTCGTGGTCGTGATACTAAAGAATATCCTTGGCCGTAGTGCAGGGGTGATTCGATGATGTGGATTATTTTTTTAGCTGTGTCTCAGCGATAAAAGTCATGAAAAACCTTTTAAATCATAAAAGATAGTAGATTTTATTCTCTACTTGACTCTTTTAATGGATTGTTGGTTCCGCTGCAGTTAAACTTGATGTCTATTGTATTTTATCAGTTTAACATTGTTGAAGACTAATGATAATTTATTCTGCATTATCTTAGTCATAATATTTCTTACTGGGCTAGTTGGGCTCACCCTTTCTTTCACTGTTCTCTTCAGGAAATGAGAACGTAGCTAGGACGAGTCGGAAAACGGAGTGATGGTCCTAGATGATAGCATTAGTAGTCCTCACTATTCTATGTAATAGTGTGATAATAATTGTAATGAGAACTCATTTTGAGTATGGATACTCTCTAGAATATAATATTTGTATTCAACCTCATAGTTTATGTTTTGTTGTATTGTACACGACAGTTATATTAGTAAGTTATATTTAAATTCTGTACCATGTATCTGGCGACCCAAGATGGGTGATGTATACCTATTTTTGGGGGCGTCACAGTTGGTATCAAAGCTTAGGGATATGATCCCTGGCTAGGATGTGAGAATAGAACTAGGAGGGGAGAGACGGAGAATTCCTTCGCTAGTATGACCTACCTAAGTTTACTTGTTATTTAATTGGTCGGTCAGAGTATAGAGATAATATGTGATATGTTAATTAACCCTTATTTTGTAACATTATTTAAAAATGGCATCTGAAAATGTTGAGATAAGCAATGAAGCACAGGAGACCGTTGAGTCTCCACAGATCAATAATCAGGACAATGCGCAACAGGATGGCGATAATCCTCCTGTAAACAACAACACTGATTAATTGACGAACGACGATACGTTTAAGAGATTTTTAGAATTCATGCAACATCAGGCGAAGGCGGCTCCTGTTCATAATGCAGGAGGAAACAATGGCAACCCATGGTTGGTCACCGCTAAGCAATTCAAGGAGCTGGGACCACCGGAGTTTTTGGGAAAGCCAGAACCACTTAAGGCGGAGACGTGGTTAAAGAAGATCACTAAGATATTTGATGTCTTGGGATGCTCCGAGGAGCAAAAGGTTCCCTTTGCCACTTTTATGTTGCGTGAAGAGGCAGATCACTGGTGGGAATCTGTAAAACGTATCCAGCCTGACGCACTTAAGATGTCTTGGGAGAAATTTCAGGAGCTGTTCAACGACAAGTACTTTCCCGAAAGTATTCGTCACCTGAAGGAGGTGGAATTTATCAAGTTGGAGCAAAACAACATGACCGTGTTACAGTACGAAGCCAAGTTTGCCGAGTTGTCTCGATTTACGTCCCACTTGGTTGATAATGAAGAAAGAATGACGCGGATATTTTTAAGAGGTTTGAAGCCTGAGTTACGTCAATATCTTATCTCTCATAAACTGTGTTTGTATTCAGATGTTGTAAATAGGGCTCAGTTAGTGGAGCGCGATAACGAGTCAAAGCAATCAAAAGAGAGCAATCGACAAAATGATAATAACAGTCATCAAAGCGGTGACAATAAGCATGGAGGGAATTAACATGCCAGAAATGGTAACCATTTCGGTGGTAATCATGGCCAAAATAATAAGAATGAACACTTCAAGAAGAGAAGGTTCAGCAATGACGTGAAGACGTCGGTACCAGCACCCGTTTCAAAGGAAGAAGAACGACCACCGGTCGTATGTTTCAAATGCGGACAGGAGGGACACATCCGTCCAAACTGTATGCAGCAATCCAAAGCGTGTTTTAATTGCCGAAGAGAAGGTCACCAAGCTCGATTTTGTCGTATGGTGAAGTCAAGTTCAGCTGAGATAGTGATGCCAAAGGATGTCCCAGACAAGCCAAAGCCGGTAGTTTAAGAGAGAGCGTTTTTTTTTTCGTGATGAGGAACCTGAATAAAATTATCACGGGTATGTTAGTCATAAACTCTTTTGAAGTCTATACCGTGTTAGATACCGGTTCTACTCACTCTTTTATTTCACCTAGTTATGTTCAATGTTTGAACTTAACTCCGGAGAAGTTAGACTTTGATTTATATGTTGAAATTCTATTGGGAGAAACCTTCGTTACCTCCACTATTTATAAATCTTGATCAAATCAACACTTTCACGTTACCTGTCGATCTTATCTCTTTGAAAATACTTGCAATGATGTGATTTTTGGAAACGATTGGTTAACTACTCATCATGCTTTTCGTAAGGTTATTAGCTTTCATATTCCTAACCAACCTATTATGCGAATTCAAGTAACCAAATCACTAAAGTCAATCATTGTCATATCAAGCCATAAGTAAAAATCCCCGTTCCTTTCGTTGTTGACTTCCTGGTGTGGAATGCACCGAAGCCAGACTTTCCGTAGGAGACGTTGTAAATGACGATGGCAAGTTGATAAGTATCAATGTGACGTGTTATCCAAGTCTTGGATGAGGGTCACAGTTTTGAATGATATTTCTATTGTTAATAAATTTCCTGACGTATTCTTGAAGACTTCTTAGCCTACCCTAGAGCGTGAAATTGAATTTTATATTGATCCCAGTACAAAACCCATTTCTTAAACCCTCAAATATTTCTTCAACTAAAATGAACGTATCATGTGCCAAAGACGTTGGCTCGAGCTATTAAAAATTACGATTGTACCGTTCAATATCATCGTGAAAGAGCGAACGTGGTAGCTGACGTGTTGAGTAAAAGGTCGTATGCATTTGCGAGTGCGATGTTGTTAACACAAAGACTTATTTCGTATAACTTACAAATGATGAAAATAGAGTTAAAGACTCTAGGGACCCACATGAAGATAATGAATATACGATTAGAATCGACTTTAATCGATAAAGTTAAAGTCGTGCAAGCTACGGACCCGGAGCTGATGAATACTAAGAAGAAGGTTCAAGAGGGCGTTATTTTAAAAGCAATAGTTGCTGAAGAGAGGAAATCTCAACCCTTGATTTAATTGGCCCATTTGAAATCCTCGATTGAGTAGGAACGGTGGCTTATAGACTCGTTTTACCGCCAAGTATGTTGCGTGTTCATAACGTTTTTAACATATAGATGTTACGTAAATATGTGGACGACCCGAACCATATTATTAATTTAGAACCGGACGAGATAGCGGATAATTTAACGTTTGAGGAGATACCTGTTAAAATCCTGGAATGTATTCAACACTCAAAGATTATACCTCAAGAGTTAGAATCTGACGAAGTGTCCTCATCTGTTTGGCATACCAGGTACGTACGAAAATTTTGAGGGCAAAATTTCATAAGGAGGGGAGATTGTGAAACCTCAGATTTTATTAATAAAGATTTAATTTTTTTCGAAATATTTTTTTAAAATATTATAGTGTGAATTTGAGATAATGTTATAGTTGTGGGTTGTATTTATAAATTTTGCAAAGTATGCAAGTTGTTGTATTATATTCGATTGGTCAGGGAATATTATTTTTGTCGGGGAATATTCGTACGACGGCACAATTATTGGTGGACCCCACAACGAAATTATTGTCGGATTGAGAAAACGACAAAAATATTTTATTAAAAATAACGGCGGAAGTTTTACCGTTGATACTGTTGAACTACTCGGTAGTAAAAGTACAGTAATACGTGTGGTTGCATAGTAGTACAGGGTATTGATTATTAATGCTTATGTGAGAAGTCACTCAGTTTGATTCAATTATTGTCAGTTAATAATATGAATTATTTAGCGATAATGAAGTTTTGTTTTATTCGTATTATTAACGTAATAAAACAGAAACATCTATTTATATAAAACAGAATACTTTATTAAAGTTATTCTATAAATAGAATATATTATATTTTATTTAAAAGATTTTTCTTTAAATATGGACCGTCAGATTAAAGTAATCAATCTGGACCGTTCATGGATTAGTTACTATGCATTCTATTTTCTTATAAATAGAAGCTCATTACTTCATTATTTTCTTAAGAATTTACTGAAACTCTAGAGAGAGAAACTATAGAGAGAGTTCTTCTTCTATAATCTTGAGCGTATTTCTTTAGAGTTTAAGAAAGCTTTGAGCGTAGTACAAATTTTTTCGAGTATATTCTCGCCCTACCAGTTGGAATACTCTTCTTTCAAAGGTAAGGGATATTATTTGTTGTACCTGTAAGGGGTATTATTTCTTTTGTATTCATGAAGAGAACTTCTGTTATTCCATTATTTATTATTCTGTTGGAATAACCTGTATACGCGGTCTACCCTATACTTGGTGACATTCTTCTATTATTCTGTTGGAACATCCTGTCTATCTGTTTTACACCGGACCGGGTTCAATCTTTATTATTATTCTGTTGGAACATCCTGTCTGTGTGTTTTACACCGAACTTGGTTCCGTCTTTATTATTCTGTTGGAATATCCTGTCTGTGCAATTTACACCAGACCTGGTTTCGTCTTTATTATTCTGTTGGAATATCCTGTCCGTGCGTTTTATGCCGGACCTGGTTCCGTCTTTATTATTCTGTTGGAATATCCTGTCTGTGCGTTTTACGCCGGACCTGGTTCCGTCTTTATTATTCTGTTGGAACATCCTGTCGGTGTGAATTCCACCTGACCTAGTTTCGTTATTATTATTCTGTTGGAATAACCTGTCTATGCGAAGTACTGCATGCATGGTGATTTCTTTTGTTATTCTATTCTTTATTATACTCAGTTGGTTAAAGTTTTGACTTCTATACTCCATGAAATTAGTAGAATATCCGTGATATTTGTGCTTCATCCAGTATCTTTTCATGGAAATATTCTTCTGAGCATTCTTGAATTTTACTCTACACAAAAGTATCATGTTGACAATTTGAACGTTATTGGTTCATGGACAAATTAATTTTTGAACTTCTTTTATTGAATTCTTATATCATTGTCATCATCCTCATGCTTATATTATGTTGAAAGTCATCTGTGGCCTGTAGTGCATAGATGGACTTGATATGATTGTGACTAGGGATTATTTGGTGTAATCATGACCGTAATGTTACAAATAATGTGGAAAAAGTTCTCATTGGCCCGTAGTGCATTGATGGAAAATTTTTGGTATGATTATGGCTATGGATTCTCTTTGGCCGTAGTGCAAAGATGAATTATTTTATGGCATGATCAGGACCGTTGATGAAAACACGATTATCTTTGGCCCGTAGTGCATGGATAATTCGTGGCCGTGATACTAAAGAATATCCTTGGCCGTAGTGCATGGGTGATTCGATGATGTGGATTATTTTTTTAGCTGTGTCTCAGAGATAAAAGTCATGAAAAACCTTTTAAATCATAAAAGATAGTAGATTTTATTCTCTACTTGACTCTTTTAATGGATTGTTGGTTTCGCTGCAGTTAAACTTGATGTCTATTGTATTTTATCAGTTTAACATTGTTGAAGACTAATGATAATTTATTCTGCATTATCTTAGTCATAATATTTTTTACTGGGCTAGTTGGGCTCACCCTTTCTTTCACTGTTCTCTTCATGAAATGAGAACGTAGCTGGGACGAGTCGGGAAACGGAGTGATGGTCCTAGATGATAGCATTAGTAGTCCTCACTATTCTATGTAATAGTGTGATAAAATCGTAATGCGAACCCCTTTTGAGTATGGATACTCTCTAGAAAACAATATTTGTATTCAAACTCACAGTTTATGTTTTGTCGTATTGTACACGACAGTTGTATTAGTAAGTTATATTTGAATTCTGTACCATGCATCTGGCGACCCAAGATGGGTGATGTATACCTATTTTTGGGGGCGTCACAGTTGGAATCAAAGCTTAGGGATATGATCCCTGGCTAGGATGTGAGAATAGAACTAGGAGGGGAGAGACGGGGAATTCCTTCGCTAATATGACCTACCTAAGTTTACTTGTTATTTAATTGGTCGGTCAGAGTATAGAGATAATATGTGATATGTTAATTAACCCTTATTTTGTAACAGTATTTGAAAATGGCATCTGAAAATGTTGAGATAAGCAATGGAGCACAGGAGACCGTTGAGTCTCCACAGATCAATAATCAGGACAATGTGCAACAGGATGGCGATAATCCTCCTGTAAACAACAACACTGATCAATTGACGAACGACGGTACGTTTAAGAGCTTTTTAGAATTCATGCAACATCAGGCGAAGGTGGCTCCTGTTCATAATGCAGGAGGAAACAATGGCAACCCATGGTTGGTCACCGCTAAGCAATTCAAGGAGTTGGGACCACCGGAGTTTTTGGGAAAGCCAGAACCACTTAAGGCGGAGACATGGTTAAAGCAGATCACCAAGATATTTGATGTCTTGGGATGCTCCGAGGAGCAAAAGGTTCCCTTTGCCACCTTTATGTTGCGTGAAGAGGCAGATCACTGGTGGGAATCTGTAAAACGTACCCAGCCTGACGCACTCAAGATGTCTTGGGAGAAATTCTAGGAGCTGTTCAATGACAAGTACTTTCCCGAAAGTATTTGTCACATGAAGGAGGTTGAATTTATTAAGTTGGAGCAAAACAACATGACCGTGTTGCAGTACGAAGCCAAGTTTGCCGAGTTATCTCGATTTGCGTCCCACTTGGTTGATAATGAAGAAAAAATGACGCGGATGTTTTTAAGAGGTTTGAAGCCTGAGATACGTCAATATCTTATCTCTCATAAACTGTGTTTGTATTCAGATGTTATAAATAGGGCTCAGTTAGTGGAGCGCAATAACGAGTCAAAGCAATCAAAAGAGAGCAAACGACAAAATGATAATACTGGTGATAACAGTCATCAAAGCGGTGACAATAAGCATGGAGGGAATCAACATGCCAGAAATGGTAACCACTTCGGTGGTAATCATGGCCAAAATAATAAGAATGGACACTTCAAGAAGACAAGGTTCAGCAATGACGTGAAGACGTCGGTACCAGCACCCGTTTCAAAGGAAGAAGAACGACCACCGGTCGTATGTTTCAAATGCGGACAGGAGGGACACATCCGTTCAAACTGTACGCAACAATCCAAAGCGTGTTTTAATTGCGGAAGAGAAGGTCACCTAGCTCGATTTTGTCGTATGGTGAAGTCAAGTCCAGCTGAGATAGTGATGCCAAAGGATGTCCCAGACAAGCCAAAGCCGGTAGTTTAAGAGAGAGCATTTTTTTTCTTGACGAGGAAACTGAATAAAATTATCACGGGTATGTTAGTCATAAACTCTTTTGAAGTCTATACCGTGTTAGATACATGTTCTACTCACTCTTTTATTTCACCTAGTTGTGTTCAATATTTGAACTTAACTCCGGAGAAGTTAGACTTTGATTTATCTGTTGAAATTCCGTTGGGAGAAACCTTCGTTACCTCCACTATTTATAAATCTTGTTCAAATCAACACTTTCACGTTACCTGTCGATCTTATCTCTTTGAAAATACTTGCATTGATGTGATTTTTGGAAACGATTGGTTAACTACTCATCATGCTTTTCGTAAGGTTGTTAGCTTTCATATTCCTAACCAACCTATTATGCGAATTAAAGTAACCAAATCACTAAAGTCAATCATTGTCATATCAAGCCATAAGTAAAAATCCCCGTTCCTTTCGTTGTTGACTTCCTGGTGTGGAATGCACCGAAGCCAGACTTTCCGTAGGAGACGTTGTAAATGACGATGGCAAGTTGATAGGTATCAATGTGACGTGTTATCCAAGTCTTGGATGAGGGTCACAGTTTTGAATGATATTTCTATTGTTAATAAATTTCCTGACGTATTCTTGAAGACTTTTTAGCCTACCCTAGAGCGTGAAATCGAATTTCGTATTGACCCCAGTACAAAACCCATTTCTTAAACCCTCAAATATTTCTTCAACTAAAATGAACGTATCATGTGCCAAAGACGTTGGCTCGAGCTGTTGAAGATTACGATTGTACCATTCAATATCATCGTGAAAGAGCAAACGTGGTAGCTGACGTGTTGAGTAGAAGATTGTATGCGTTTACGAGTGCGATGTTGTTAACACAAAGACTCATTTCGTATAACTTACAAATGATGAAAATAGAGTTAAAGACTCTAGGGACCCACATGAAGATAACGAATATACGATTAGAATCGACTTTAATCGATAAAGTTAAAGTCGTGCAAGCTACGGACCCAGAGCTGATGAATACTAAGAAGAAGGTTCAAGAGGGCGTTATTTTAAAAGCAAGAGTTGCTGAAGAGAGGAAATCTCAACCCTCGATTTAATTGGCCCATTTGAAATCCTCGATTGAGTAGGAACGATGGCTTATAGACTCGTTTTACCGCCAAGTATGTTGCGTGTTCATAACGTTTTTAACATATAGATGTTACGTAAATATGTGGACGACCCGAACCACATTATTAATTTAGAACCGGACGAGATAGCGGATAATTTAACGTTTGAGGAGATACCTGTTAAAATCCTGGAATGTATTCAACACTCAAAGATTATACCTCAAGAGTTAGAATCTGATGAAGTGTCCTCATCTGTTTGGCATACCAGGTACGTACGAAAATTTCGAGGGCAAAATTTCATAAGGAGGGGAGATTGTGAAACCTCAGATTTTATTAATAAAGATTTAATTTTTTTCGAAATATTTTTTTAAAATATTATAGTGTGAATTTGAGATAATGTTATAGTTGTGGGTTGTATTTATAAATTTTACAAAGTATGCAAGTTGTTGTATTATATTCGATTGGTTGGGGAATATTATTTTTGTCGGGGAATATTCGTAAGACGGCACAATTATTGGTGGACCCCACAACGAAATTATTGTCGGATTGAGAAAACGACAAAAATATTTTATTAAAAATAACGGCGGAAGTTTTACCGTTGATACTACTGAACTACTCGGTAGTAAAAGTACAGTAATACGTGTGGTTGCATAGTAGCACACGGTATTGATTATTAATGCTTATGTGAGAAGTCACTCAGTTTGATTCAATTATTGTCAGTTAATAATATGAATTATTTAGCGATAATGAAGTTTTGTTTTATTCGTATTATTAACGTAATAAAACAGAAACATCTTTTTATATAAAACAGAATACTTTATTAAAGTCATTCTATAAATAGAATATATTATATTTTATTTAAAAGATTTTTCTTTAAATATGGACCGTCAGATTAAAGTAATCAATCTGGACCGTTCATGGATTAGTTACTATGCATTCCATTTTCCTATAAATAGAAGCTCATTCCTTCATTATTTTCTTACGAATTTATTGAAACTCTAGAGAGAGAAACTATAGAGAGAGTTCTTCTTCTATAATTTTGAGCGTATTTCTTTAGAGTTTAAGAAAGCTTTGAGCGTAGTACAAGTTTCTTCGAGTATATTCTCGCCCTATCAGTCGGAATACTCTTCTTTCAAAGGTAAGGGATATTATTTGTTGTACCTGTAAGGGGTATTATTTCTTTTGTATTCATGAACAGAACTTCTGTTATTCCATTATTTATTATTCTGTTAGAATAACCTGTATACGCGGTCTACCCTATACTTGGAGACATTTTTCTATTATTCTGTTGGAACATCATGTCTGTGTGTTTTACACCGGACCGGGTTCCGTCTTTATTATTATTCTGTTGGAACATCCTGTCTGTGTGTTTTACACCGGACTTGGTTCCGTCTTTATTATTCTGTTGGAATATCCTGTCTGTGTGTTTTACACCGGACCTGGTTCCGTCTTTATTATTCTGTTGGAATATCCTGTCTGTGCGTTTTACGCCGGACCTAGTTCCGTCTTTATTATTCTGTTGGAACATCATGTCAGTGTGAATTTCACCTGACCTGGTTTCGTTATTATTATTCTGCTGGAATAACCTGTCTATGCGAAGTACCGCATGCTTGGTGATTTCTTTTGTTATTCTATTCTTTATTATACTCAGTTGGTTAAAGTTTTGACTTTTATACTCCATGAAATTAGTAGAATATCCGTGATATTTGCGCTTCATCCAATATCTTTTCATGAAAATATTCTTCTGAGCATTCTTGAATTTTACTCTACACAAAAGTATCATGTTGACAATTTGAACGTTATTGGTTCCTGGACAAATTAATTTTTGAACTTGTTTTATTGAATTCTTATATCATTGTCATCATCCACATGTTTATATTATGTTGAAAGTCATCTGTGGCCTGTAGTGTATAGATGGACTTGGTATGATTATGACTAAGGATTATTCGGTGTAATCATGACCGTAATGTTACAAATAATGTGGAAAAAGTTCTCATTGGCCCGTAGTGCATTGATGGAAAATTTTTGGTATGATTATGGCTATGGATTCTCTTTGGCCGTAGTGCAAAGATGAATTATTTTATGGCATAATCAGGACCGTTGATGAAAACATCATTATCTTTGGCCCGTAGTGCATGGATAATTCGTGGTCGTGATTGTGACAACCCCAAAATAGGTTCATTCCACCCAACCCATTCTGAGTCGTCAAATACATGGTACAGAAAATAACTACAACTTTATTACAACAATTGTCGTGCAAAATACAACAACACATATGCTGTGAGTTTGGATACAAATATATACCAAATGTGACTCATGTTCCAATCGTGGACATCACCTCACAATGACACCTTACATAAAGGTATAGTCAAAAACTGTTTTGGAAATTAGAATCTTTGGGAAGTGCTTAAGGAAACCTTCGTACATGGGAGGCCATGCTTCTAGGTTGTGATAGATATCATATGGCCACAGAATTATCCTTGGTTTACCCAATAGACCCCAAAGAAAAACGAAAAGATTACTATCATATTCTTCCCAATGGTGAGTCTTCTCTTGACTTATCATTATCTCCACTGTCTCTAATTGAGAATTATACTTCAAATAAACACCAAGATTATATAGGTAGTGCTCGTATATATACTCAGCAAGTGGATGAGCACATCCCTGTCTTATGATGACACGAGGTTGTATGTCGTTAGACATCTTGTATGACAGTGGTAAACCACCCTTCCAACGTTGGGTACACCTTGCCCTATTTTCTTCACCAAATATAACTACTAAATGATGACCACCGTTCTATTCCCTTGTTACCCCCGCTCGACCCAGCTACACTCTTATTACCTGAAAGGAATTGTGAAGCAAAAGGGTGAGCACAACTAGCTCAGTAAAGAATATCATGACTAAAGATAATTCAATTATCAATAGCCTTCATCAACAATAAATCAGAGATTTAGAACATATGGTAAATGATAAAAATTTCAACCATAGTTACAGCGGAACGAGCAATCCATTAGAAGAGTCAAATAGACTATAAAGTCTATTATCTTCTCCATGTTAAAAATCCACCAACAATGTTTTATCCCTATAACATCAATCAACAATTCTGGTCCACAATCATATGAATAACTCATAATCATAACTGTAGTTCTAAATTCCTCTTCTCATCCAGGACGATGATAATTTTTATCACCTATCTTTACCTGAAACATCAAAGATCATGGTTACACCAAATCACATTTCCTGTTCATAATCATACTAATAACTTCATCTTTGCACTACGTCCAAAGATATTCATTTGTATCACCAGTTGGTCATGTTTATCTCAACATCTGTTCATCTTTGCACTACTGGCCAAAGATATTCAACAACATGTCATCTTTGCACTACGGGCCAAAGATATTCATCAACAATTCATCTTTGCACTACAGGCCAAAGATATTCATCAATATTTCATCTTTGCACTACAGGCCAAAGATATTAATATCTCAAAGAAATATATAATCATTTCAGAATTTATATAAACAATAATTATAACCATGTTGATCAATTCACCTTTGCACTTAAGCTAAAGATATTCACTTATAAATTCAATGGTCATGATCATACCAGTCACAATTCAACTTTGCACTACAGGCCAAAGAGAACCCTAGTCATGATCATACCAATAATCTACCCATCTTTACACTCTAGTGAAAGAGAATTTCAATATCAGGGTTATAAAAATGTTATATATGATGATAAAAATAATATGATCAACATATAGTTTTAATCTCAAGTGTAATATTCGTAATTCATGAATAGTAAATCGTGAATAGTAACTCATAAATAGTAACCCCGACACAAAAGATAGAAATTCCACAATAAAATCCATACCAATATTTCGGTATAATGATATTGTAAGAATAACATTACTTAAATTTATAAACAATTTATTTTAATTGTTTACACTTTACTAATTAATGCATTTAATCATCATAAAATGCCAACTCTTACAATTTCATCATCAATAACCAAAACCCTCATCAAAAATCTGCATATACCTCATATAGGATTCTCAAGCCATAAAATTCTATTTTCCAATTTTCTTTCTTCACAAAACATATTTAATTCATTTACTCATAACTAGACCATTTTCATGAAAAATACCAAATCAGTTCCAAAAATATTTCTTTTCTGGGATTTAGCATAATATAGTCCCATAGTGAACATATATTTTTCTCAGAATTTTTAAAAGTCATTTACTATTTTTCATATGGCCAAAATAGCCGAATATTTAAACATTTATCAAAAATTATACTTTTGTCTAAAAATTCTGAAATTTACAGAGTATACTTCTATCATATACATGTACTCCCAATAAAAATTTCATCAATTTTGGAGTTAACCACAAGGAATTATAAGCTGTTACTTCTAAAATAGTCTTTTCTCATAAAATTCATAACTCTCAATCTATACATCCAAAAATCACCATTTTTGGACACAATCAAGAAAACTCATCAAAATATCATTTCAAATTTTTCCAGAATTTTTGAAGGTCAGAAAAATTACGAAACTGGAAAATATAACAACCCTTAAAATCCCTTACTATCCCTTACTATCCCTTACTATCCCTTACCTCAAAAGAGCAGTACTTCTGATCGGTATAAGGCTGAAGAAAACTTGCACTGAATAGCAACTCTCAAAGTATCTAAATACTCACAAAATATGCTTCATAATATAGAGAGAGAAAGAGAGAAAGCTTATGTTTCTGGTGTGATTTTCAATTCTAACTTAGCCCTCTATTTATAGGAAAATTTTGGTAGGTTTGACCTGCAACCTGATGGCTTTACCTGCTACTATTCCCACCCACCACATTTGAAATATAATTCAGCACATTTCTTCACCAACCACAAGTGGAGCCCACTAATTCTAAAATTTTCCACCAAAATGATAAACTCCGAAAATTCAACAATTTCTGAACCAGTCATCTCGTAAAATTCATAATAAATCATACGTTCATTTTTAACGGTTCAAAATTTGTGGACATATACTCAACTTATATATGTATAACATATCCAAAAATTACCACGATCCAACGGTCGGATTAAAAATTATAACCCCCGCAAAATATCTCAAAAACCCTGATTTTTAATACCTCCATTCCGACAAAAATACTGATAAAAACCTCAACATTAACTCCTTCATTTTTAACCACAAAAAATATATCCCTCGTTTATATCCACATAAAATAAATATTTCCTTATCATATGAATCAATAATTAATTATTCACAGATAATATTACAGAATCACATTTATGACAACCAGGCCGTTCCCAGGAAAGAGGGGGCTTTCCAATAAGAATTTCTCCTTACTGGCGCGCAATTAGATGACCAAACCTCTCCTTAGACAGAACTTTCTAGGCATTGCCAATAATGCTATCTAATAATATTATTTAAATAATATAAATTATTGATCTGATAATGGAAAATACTGTTCAGCAACAATTATTGAACAACAATAATATAAAATTTCAACGTAGCAATTATTGAATCAATAAAATAAAATATTGAACAGTAATTACTGTAACAATTATTGAGTAGTGCCTTCTTACGTAAGGATCAATAATTCAAAAATACTGTGTAAAACCGTGTGCTACTGTGCAATAACGCGTATTACTGTATTTTAATCACCGGGTATTCCAACAGTGTTAACAGTAACAACTACGTCGTTATTTGTAAAAACTCAAATTTGTCGTTTTCTTCACCCGACAGTTATTCGTTATGGGGCCCACAAATAGCTGCGCCGTCGTACGAATATTCCCCGACAGAAAAAATATTCCACGACCAAACGAATATTCCCCGACAACAATGATTATTTTATAACCACTTGTGTATTTTGAAAAAAATCATATATCACCCTTAACTTTAACATTTATCAATTTAACCATTTACTGAATAGTAATTATAAGAAAAATTGAATACTTTTATTTCATAAAATTCAGGATCTTACAGTGATACTAAAGAATATCCTTGGCCGTAGTGCAGGGGTGATTCGATGATGTGGATTATTTTTTTAGCTGTGTCTCAGCGATAAAAGTCATGAAAAACCTTTTAAATCATAAAAGATAGTAGATTTTATTCTATACTTGACTCTTTTAATGGATTGTTGGTTCCGCTGCAGTTAAACTTGATGTCTATTGTATTTTATCAGTTTAACATTGTTGAAGACTAATGATAATTTATTCTGCATTATCTTAGTCATAATATTTCTTATTGGGCTACTTGAGCTCACCCTTTCTTTCACTGTTCTCTTCAGGAAATGAGAACGTAGCTGAGACGAGTCGGGAAACGGAGTGATGGTCCTAGATAATAGCATTAGTAGTCCTCACTATTCTATGTAATAGTGTGATAAAATCGTAATGAGAACCCCTTTTGAGTATGGATACTCTCTAGAAAACAATATTTGTATTCAAACTCACAGTTTATGTTTTGTCGTATTGTACACGACAGTTGTATTAGTAAGTTATATTTGAATTCTGTACCATGCATCTGGCGACCCAAGATGGGTGATGTATACCTATTTTTGGGGGCGTCACAGTTGGAATCAAAGCTTAGGGATATGATCCCTGGCTAGGATGTGAGAATAGAACTAGGAGGGGAGAGACGGAGAATTCCTTCGCTAGTATGACCTACCTAAGTTTACTTGTTATTTAATTGGTCGGTCAGAGTATAGAGATAATATGTGATATGTTAATTAACCCTTATTTTGTAACAGTATTTGAAAATGGCATCTGAAAATGTTGAGATAAGCAATAGAGCACAGGAGACCGTTGAGTCTCCACAGATCAATAATCAGGACAATGTGCAACAGGATGGCGATAATCCTCCTGTAAACAACAACACTGATTAATTGACGAACGACGATACGTTTAAGAGCTTTTTAGAATTCATGCAACATCAGGCGAAGGCGGCTCCTGTTCATAATGCAGGAGGAAACAATGGCAATCCATGGTTGGTCACCGCTAAGCAATTCAAGGAGTTGGGACCACCGGAGTTTTTGGGAAAGCCAGAACCACTTAAGGCGGAGACGTGGTTAAAGCAGATCACCATGATATTTGATGTCTTGGGATGCTCCGAGGAGCAAAAGGTTCCCTTTGCCACCTTTATGTTGCGTGAAGGGGTAGATCACTGGTGGGAATCTGTAAAACATACCCAGCCTGACGCACTCAAGATGTCTTGGGAGAAATTCCCGGAGCTGTTCAACGACAAGTACTTTCCCGAAAGTATTCGTCACATGAAGGAGGTGGAATTTATCAAGTTGGAGCAAAACAACATGACCGTGTTGCAGTACGAAGCCAAGTTTGCCGAGTTGTCTCGATTTACGTCCCACTTGGTTGATAATGAAGAAAGAATGACGCGGATGTTTTTAAGAGGTTTAAAGCCTGAGATACATCAATATCTTATCTCTCATAAACTGTGTTTGTATTCAGATGTTGTAAATAGGGCTCAGTTAGTGGAGCGCGATAAAGAGTCAAAGCAATCAAAAGAGAGCAATCGACAAAATGATAATACTGGTGATAACAGTCATCAAAGCGGTGACAATAAGCATGGAGGGAGAACAGCAGTGGCAAGTTGGCTATTATAGAGGCAGAACCGCCGAATCGACCAACCAAACCTACATTCGACATGACGATGGACGCAATGCAAGGTACTATTCTGATCAATGATTTAAATGATTACGTGTTATTTGATTTGGGTGTTATTTGTTAATTTATGTTTGATGAATTTACTTAGAAATTAGATTTACTTCGGGAAGAGGTAGACTATTCTCTAAATATAGAAAGTATGAATAATGATTCCTTTTAAGTTGTTACGTAGAATTGCCGTATGGGTATTAAAGGCCACATGATGTCAATGGATTTATTTCCAATTTGATTTGGGAAACTTTGAGGTTGTTGAACCATGTGGCGATAAGTGATTGCCAAAGAATGTGCGTAAACCTTATGACTCCGAGGAAGTTAAAGGTAGTATTTTATTTTTTTTCTAGTTGCAGGTCGCTTGTACGGTAGAGTTATCTATCGATGTTGTAAGTCAGGAAGTTGCTAGTAAAATAGTGTGTGGGATACGCGAAGTTCAAGATAGCCACTTCGTTAGCTAACTTGACGAGGAAATCGGTGGAATTTATATGGGTAGGAAATTATGAAGCAAATTTTCAAGAATTGAAGAAGAAGTTAGGTAGGGCACCTGCGTTGTCTTTACCAGATAATACAGGAAATTTTGCATTGTATAGTGATGCCTCGCATAAAACACTAGGCCGTGTGCTTATGCAAAATGGCAAAGTCATTGCGTATGCCTCATGATAATTGAAAGATTGTGAGAAGGGATATTCGACTCATGATCCAGAGTTAGCGGTAGTAGTGGTTGCCTTGAGGATTTGGAGGTATTATTTTTGGGAAGTAGTGTGAGATATAAATGGACCATAAGTGTCTAAAGTATATCCTCATATAGAGATATTTAATCATACAAATGAAGCGATAGCTGAAGTTGATCAAGGATTGTGACTGTAAAATCCTAAACAAATGTGGTTGCCGACGTCTTAAGCAGAAAGGTAGGAGTTATTTTAGTTAACTGCGCAAGATGAGTTCATAATAAAATGGTTAAGTTATGGTAGGAGGTAAAATTTCAGAATAAGTTAGAGGGGAAACTGTTCAGATGGAAAACCATACAACTCTACTGTATAGAGTAAAGAAAGACTAGCTCCAAGATGAAGGTGTCAAATTCAAGATCAATATTGAAGGGTTGCTGAATGTTGAAAGAAGAAACTAGGTTTCGCCGGTATCGGGAATTGAAGATGAAGTATTGCGAGAAAAAAATATATGTTGAATTAACTAAGGAGCACAAAAATGTATATTACGCCTTCGATAATACTTTGGTGGTATGATATGGTGATAGATTTCATGGTATGTCAAAGTTAGTATATTTCCTAACGATCAGTGAGCGAAGTTATATGTCAAAAAAATTGTTTTAAGGCACGAAGTAACCCCTTATTATTCACAATAATATTTAGAGAAAATTTGATTTTATTCATTAATAAGTTGGGGTCTTACAACCTCCCCTCCTTATGAAATTTCGTCCTCGAAATTGACGTACGTACCTGATATTTCAAAAAGGTGAGGATACCTCGCTTTCATTTCTGATTCCAACTCCCAGGTCATTTCTTCAATAGCATGGTTTCTCCACAAAACCTTAACTTGTGGTATAACCTTCGTGCGTAGGACATGCTCTTTCCTATCCAAGATCTTAACAGGTACCTCCTCGTACGTTAAATCTTCAGCTATCTCGTCTGGTTCTAACTCAATAATGTGGTTCGGGTCTTTAACATATTTACGAAGCATAGATATGTGAAAAACATTATGAACACGAGACATGCTTGGAGGTAATGCGAGTCTATATGCCACATTTCCTATTCGCTCAAGAATCTCAAATGGACCAACAAATCTTGGATTGAGCTTTCCTCTCTTCCCAAATCTTGTAACTCCCTTCCATGGTGCAACACGTAACAATACATGATCCCCAATATTAAATTCCACGTCCTTCCGATGAAGATCCGCATAACTCTTTTGTCGATCCTGTGCCGTTTGTATACGTTGTCGAATCGTTTGGATCTTCTCTGTAGTAATGCGTACCAACTCTGGTCCCAACAATGTTGCTTCACCCACCTCGTCCCAGCATACTGGAGAACGACATTTTCTTCCATACAACGCCTCAAATGGAGCCATACCTATCCTCGCCTGATAACTGTTGTTGTAGGAGAATTCCACCAATGGTAGGTACTTATCCCAACTCCCTTTGAGATCTAAGACACAAAGTCTTAATAAATCTTCAAGAGTTTGAATAGTCCTCTCTGATTGTCCGTCCGTTTGAGGATGGTATGCTGAACTGAATCGTAAATCCGTGCCCATAGCTTTCTGCAAGCTAACCCAAAATCGTGAAGTGAATCTTGGGTCACGATCCGAAACTATGGATACTGGCATGCCATGCAATCTCACAATCTCGTTCATGTACATACTAGCAAGACGTTCAAGGGAATAAGTCTCACGTATCGGCAAGAAATGAGGGGACTTGGTTAATCTATCAACAATAACCCAAATCGCATCTATGCCTTGAGAAACCTTGGGAAGACCCGTAACAAAATCCATAGTAATGTGTTCCCACTTCCATTTCGGAATCTCAAGTGGTTGCAATGGACCCTTTGGTACTTGATGCTCCGCTTTTACACGTTGACAAGTTAAACATCTCGAGATAAACTCCGCGATCTCTCTTTTCATATTGCTCCACCAAAATGTATATCGAAGATCGTGATACATTTTGGTACTCCCAGGATGGATTGCAAACGGTGTGTTGTGTGCCTCCATCATTATTCTATGCTTCAAGTCAAAATCGTTAGGAACACAAAGTCTGGAGTTGACTCGAAGTATTCCTTCTTCATCGATTCTTGCTTCTGGAATAGCACCTTCTTGCACTTTCTTCTTCATACGCATCAGCTCTATATCCGTAGCTTGAGCAGCTTTAACTTTATCGATTAAAGTCGGTTCTACTCGTATATTTGATATCATCATGTGGGTACTTGGAGCCTTCATCTAAATCTCCATCCTTTGCAAGTCATACAAAATGGGCCTTTGTGTTAAAAACATTGCACTCGTACCCGCATATGATCTTCTACTCAATGCGTCAGCTACTACGTTTGCTTTTCCAGGATGGTATTGGATGGTATGATCGTAATCTTTCAACAGCTCAAGCCAACGTCGTTGCCGCATGTTGAGTTCCTTTTGGGTGAAGAAATATTTGAGGCTTTTATGATCTGTATAGATCTCCACTTTCTCCCCATAAAGGTAGTGTCTCCAGATCTTCAACGCAAAAACGACTGCTGCCAACTCCAAATCATGAGTAGGATAATTCCTCTCATATTCTTTGAGTTGTCGTGAGGCATAGGCTATGACTTTCCCATGTTGCATGAGAACACATCCTAACCCTTTGCCTGAAGCATCGCTGTAGATAACAAATCCATCCGAACCAGATGGTATTGTCAAAACAGGTGCCGAAATGAGTCTCCTCTTGAGTTCTTGGAAACTCTTCTCGCATTCCTCACTCCATACGAATTTTGTATCTTTCCGAGTCAGCTGAGTTAACGGAGTAGCGATTCGAGAAAATCCTTCCACAAATCTCCGATAATAACCAGCTAAGCCCAGAAAGCTACGTACTTCGGTTACCGACTTCGGTTGCTCCCAACTTTGTATGGCTTCAATCTTCGCCGGGTCGACAGATACTCCATGTTTTGACACCACGTGCCCAAGGAATGCTACTTCCTCAAGCCAGAACTCGCATTTCTTCAGTTTGGCATATAGCTTGTTTTCACGAAGCCTTTGCAGTACCAGCTTCAAATGGCGCTCATGATCTTCACGGCTTTTGGAATAGATGAGGATGTCATCAATAAAGACAACAACGAACTGATCCAAATATTCTTTGAATACACGGTTCATCATATCCATGAAGGCAGCAGGAGCATTAGTCAATCCAAAAGACATTACTAAGAATTCATAATGCCCGTACCGAGTTCTGAAGGCAGTCTTTGGAATATCCTCAGTTTTAATCTTCAGCTGATGATATCCAGAACGAAGATCGATCTTTGAAAAGAATTGTGCTCCTTGCAACTGGTCAAACAGGTCATCAATGCGAGGTAGCGGATACCTATTCTTGATGGTGACATGGTTCAATTCTCGATAGTCAATACAAAGTCGCATACTCCCGTCTTTCTTCTTTACGAATAAAACAGGAGCACCCCAAGGAGACGTACTAGGACGAATAAAACCGATGTCCAACAACTCCTGTAGTTGGACTTTTAACTCCTGAAGTTCAATAGGAGCCATTCGATATGGGGTTTTAGAAATGGGCTTTGTACCGGGTTCAAGGTCAATAAAGAATTCAATTTCTCGTTCCGGGGGTAGACCGGGAAGTTCTTCAGGAAATACATCGGAAAATTCTCTAACAATAGAAATATTATTCAAATCTGACTTGTCTTTGTTCAAATCCATAACATGGGCTAAGAAAGCTTGACATCCGTTTTTCAATAAACGAATAGCTTTGTGGCTTGATATGACAGTGACTGATTTTAGTGGTTTAGTAGTTTGAATTCGTATGACAGGTTGGTTAGGAATATGAAAACTAACAACCTTACGAAAACAATCAATTTTAGCATGATGAGTGGTTAACCAATCAATTCCTAAAATCACATCAAAAGCAAGTATCTTTAAAGAGATAAGATCAACAGGTAATGTGATAGTGCCAACTTGGATCATGCAAGATTTATAAACTGTAGATGTAACGAAGGTTTCACCCAACGGAGTTTCAACAGATAAGTTAAAGTCCAATTTCTCCGGAGTCAAGTTTAAACGTTGAGCACAAGCAGGAGAGATAAAAGAATGGGTAGAACCGGTATCTAGTAAAGTATAAACTTCGCAAGAATTTAAGATTAGCTTACCCGTGATCACCTCGTTCGGGTTTCTCGCGTTTTGGCCAGTAACGACAAACGCTCTTCCAGGAACCGCTGATTTCGCCTTATCCGGGACAGCCCTTGGAATCACCACTCCCGCTGAACTTGGTTTCGCTATAGTACAATCTCGAGCGATGTGGCCTTCCTTCCCACAGTTGTAACACACCTTGGATTGTTGTGGACAGTTTGGGCTGATATGTCCCTCTTTCCCGCATTTGTAACATCTAACTGGCGGTCGTTCTCCTCCCCTAAAATTTGTTGTTGGTGCTGGTGCTGGTGCTGATGTCTTCCTGTCATTGTTGAATCTCCTCTTTCTGAAATTTCCACTTGACTCACCTCTCCTATTATCATGGCCACGATGACCACCCGAGTGGTTACCGCCTTTGTTCGTATTTTTCCTCCTCGTTGGTTATCATCGCTCTGATGATTGCTGTCACCGGTATGACCCTGGTTGTGGTCCCTCGGTTGAGTATACTCATTATCTCTCTCTAATAATTGGGCCCTGTTGACAACGTCTGAATACAGAGAAAATTTATGAGAGATAAGGTATTGACGAATCTCAGGTTTTAAACCTCTCAGAAACATCCGCGTCATTCGTTCCTCATTTTCGACCAAATGAGGTGCAAACCTGGATAACTCTGCAAACTTCGCCTCGTACTGGGACACCGTCATGTTGTTTTGTTCCAGTCTAATAAACTCAACCTCCTTCATATGACGAATACTTTCAGGAAAGTACTTGTCATTGAACAGTTTTTGAAATGTTTCCCAGGACATGTTGAGTGCGTCAGGCTGGGTACGCTTCACAGACTCCCACCAGTAGTCTGCCTCACCGCGGAACATAAATGTGGCGAATGGAACCTTCTGTTCCTCCGTGCATCCCAAGACATCAAATATCTTGGTAATTTGCTTGACCCACGTTTCCGCCATGATCGGATCCGGCTTTCCCTTAAATTCTGGTGGTCCCAATTCTTTGAACTGCTTAGCTGTGACAAACCGCGCGTTGTTATCATTTCCACCCGTATTCTGCACACGAGTCTCCCTCGTCTGATTTTGCATGAACTGCAAAAAGCTCCTAAACATTCCATCATTCATCGTTTGCTCGGTAACGTTGTTTACAGGAGGAATATTGCCTTCCTGTTGCACGTTCCCCTGGGTAGTGATCAAAGGTGTCTCCACGGTCTGATTTACTCCATTATTAACGTTCTCAGCTGCCATTCTTAAATACTGCCATAAAACAAGGGTTAATAGTCATGTCATATATTATCCCTATACTCTGACCGACCAAATAAACACCAAATAAACTTAGTCAGGTCATACTAGCGAAGGAATTCCCCGTCTCTCCCCTCCTAGTTCTTGTCTCACATCTCAGCCAGGGATCATATCCCTAAGCTCTGATACCAACTGTGACGCCCCCAGAATAGGTATACAACACCCATTCTGAGTCGCCAAATACATGGTACAGAAAGCAAACTACAACTTCAATAATACAATTGTCGTGCAAAATACGACAACACATACTGTGAGTTTAAATACAAATATTGTCTTCTAGACAATATCCACACTCAAATAAATCCTCATTACAATTATTCAAACACTATTTTACAGAAATAGTGAGGACTGCTAATACATCTTTCTAGAACCATCACTCCATACCCCGACTAGATCCTGCTATGTTCTCACCTCCTGAGAAGAAAAATGGAACAAAAAGGAAAAGGGTGAGCTCAACTAGCCCAGTAAAGAATATTATGACTAAGATAATATACAACAAATTATCGTTAGTCTTCAACAGGGAAAAATCTGATAAAATATAATCGACAACAAGTTTTAGATCAACAACTGCAGCGGAAACAACAAACCATTAGAAGAGTCAAGTAGAGAAAGAATTCTACTATCTTCTAAGATTTAAAAGTCCATCATCAATATTTTATCCCTGTAACATCAATTAATAATCATCTTTAACCAAATATTCATCTTTGCACTACAGGCCAAAGATATTCATTTGTATCATCAGTCGGTCATGTTCATCTCAACACCTGTTCATCTTTGCACTACAGGCCAAAGATATTCATCAAGTAATTATACATCTTTGCACTACAGGCCAAAGATATTCAGTAATATCATCATTTAGGACTGAGGATGATGAAAAATATCTTAAAGAGAACGAATCCAATGAGACAGAAGGACAAATAGTAGGGATTCGTATAACAGTTTATCCAAGATCAATAATACTTCATAATAATCAATTGTGAAGCAGAATTCAAAAATAAAGATCAAAACATGGATACAATCAAAGATAGTAACCATAATAGACATCTTGGACAAAAAGGAAAAATTTTATTTTTCGGTGAATAGTGCCGTATTCGTGAATAGTGCCGTATACGTGAATAGTGCCGTATACGTGAATAGTAACCCCGACACAAAAAGTTCCAAATTTGATAAAAACTCATATCAATATTTCAGCATAATGATATTGAAGAAAATAATATCATTAAGAAGAAAATAATATCCCTTACCTCAAAATATCAGTACTTCTGGTCGGAATACCGGTATAAGGCTGAAAGAAACTTGCTCTGATGAATAGAAACTCTCAAAGTATCTAAATACTCACAAAATACACTCAATAATCTAGAGAGAGAAAGAGAGAAAACTTGTTTCTGGTGTGATTTTCAATTCTAACTTAGCCCTCTATTTATAGGAAAATTTTGGTAGGTTTGACCTGCAACCTGATGGCTTTACCTGCTACTATTCCCACCCACCACATTTGAAATATAATTCAGCACATTTCTTCACCAACCACAAGTGGGGCCCACCAATTCTAGAATTTTCCACCAAAATGATAAACTCCGAAAATTCAACAATTTCTGAACCAGTCATCTTGTAAAATTCATAATAAATCATACGTTCATTTTTAACGGTTCAAAATTTGTGGACATATACTCAACTTATATATGTATAACATATCCAAAAATTACCACGATCCAACGGTCGGATTAAAAATTATAACCCCCGCAATATATCTCAAAAACCCTGATTTTTAATACCTCCATTCCGACAAAAATACTGATAAAAACCTCAACATTAACTCCTTCATTTTTAACCACAAAAATATATCCCTCATTTATATCCACATAAAATAAATATTTCCTTATCATATGAATCAATAATTAATTATTCACAAATAATATTACAGAATCACATTTATGACAACCAGGCCGTTCCCAGGAAAGAGGGGGCTTTCCAATAAGGATTTCTCCTTACTGGCGCGCAATTAGATGACCAAACCTCTCCTTAGACAGAACTTTCTAGACATTGCCAATAATGTTATCTAATAATATTATTCAAATAATATGAATTATTGATCTGATAAATGAAAATACTGTGCAGCAACAATTATTGAAACAACAATAATATAAAATATCAACGCAGCAATTATTGAATCAATAAAATAAAATATTGAATAATAACTACTGTAACAATTATTGAGTAGTGCCTTCTTACGTAAGAATCAATAATTGGTGCAATACCGTGTGCTACTGTATTTTAACCACCGGGTATTCCAACAGTATTAACGGTAACAACTACGCCGTTATTTATAAACAACTTATACTTGTCGTTTTCTTCATCCAATCGCTTTCCGTTATGGGGCCCACACAAGGCTGCGTCGTCGTACGAATATTCCCCGACAGCAAGAATATTCCACGACCAACCGAATATTCACCGACCAAAAATAAATATTTTATAACCACTTGCTTATTTTGCAAAATTTGCACATTTCACCCATAACCAAAGTATTATATCAAATTAACCCCTTATTATTCACAATAATATTTAGAGAAAATTTGATTTTATTCATTAATAAGTTGGGGTCTTACAACCTCCCCTCCTTATGAAATTTCGTCCTCGAAATTGACGTACGTACCTGATGTTTCAAAAAGGTGAGGATACCTCGCTTTCATTTCTGATTCCAACTCCCAGGTCATTTCTTCAATAGCATGGTTTCTCCACAAAACCTTAACTTGTGGTATAACCTTCGTGCGTAGGACATGCTCTTTCCTATCCAAGATCTTAACAGGTACCTCCTCGTACGTTAAATCTTCAGCTATCTCGTCTGGTTCTAACTCAATAATGTGGTTCGGGTCTTTAACATATTTACGAAGCATAGATATGTGAAAAACATTATGAACACGAGACATGCTTGGAGGTAATGCGAGTCTATATGCCACATTTCCTATTCGCTCAAGAATCTCAAATGGACCAACAAATCTTGGATTGAGCTTTCCTCTCTTCCCAAATCTTGTAACTCCCTTCCATGGTGCAACACGTAACAATACATGATCCCCAATATTAAATTCCACGTCCTTCCGATGAAGATCCGCATAACTCTTTTGTCGATCCTGTGCCGTTTGTATACGTTGTCGAATCGTTTGGATCTTCTCTGTAGTAATGCGTACCAACTCTGGTCCCAACAATGTTGCTTCACCCACCTCGTCCCAGCATACTGGAGAACGACATTTTCTTCCATACAACGCCTCAAATGGAGCCATACCTATGCTCGCCTGATAACTGTTGTTGTAGGAGAATTCCACCAATGGTAGGTACTTATCCCAACTCCCTTTGAGATCTAAGACACAAAGTCTTAATAGATCTTCAAGAGTTTGAATAGTCCTCTCTGATTGTCCGTCCGTTTGAGGATGGTATGCTGAACTGAATCGTAAATCCGTGCCCATAGCTTTCTGCAAGCTAACCCAAAATCGTGAAGTGAATCTTGGGTCACGATCCGAAACTATGGATACTGGCATGCCATGCAATCTCACAATCTCGTTCACGTACATACTAGCAAGACGTTCAAGGGAATAAGTCTCACGTATCGGCAAGAAATGAGCGGACTTGGTTAATCTATCAACAATAACCCAAATCGCATCTATGCCTTGAGAAACCTTGGGAAGACCCGTAACAAAATCCATAGTAATGTGTTCCCACTTCCATTTCGGAATCTCAAGTGGTTGCAATGGACCCTTTGGTACTTGATGCTCCGCTTTTACACGTTGACAAGTTAAACATCTCGAGATAAACTCCGCGATCTCTCTTTTCATATTGCTCCACCAAAATGTATGTCGAAGATCGTGATACATTTTGGTACTCCCAGGATGGATTGCAAACGGTGTGTTGTGTGCCTCCATCATTATTCTATGCTTCAAGTCAAAATCGTTAGGAACACAAAGTCTGGAGTTGACTCGAAGTATTCCTTCTTCATCGATTCTTGCTTCTGGAATAGCACCTTCTTGCACTTTCTTCTTCATACGCATCAGCTCTATATCCGTAGCTTGAGCAGCTTTAACTTTATCGATTAAAGTCGGTTCTACTCGTATATTTGATATCATCATGTGGGTACTTGGAGCCTTCATCTCTATCTCCATCCTTTGCAAGTCATACAAAATGGGCCTTTGTGTTAAAAACATTGCACTCGTACCCGCATATGATCTTCTACTCAATGCGTCAGCTACTACGTTTGCTTTTCCAGGATGGTATTGGATGGTATGATCGTAATCTTTCAACAGCTCAAGCCAACGTCGTTGCCGCATGTTGAGTTCCTTTTGGGTGAAGAAATATTTGAGGCTTTTATGATCTGTATAGATCTCCACTTTCTCCCCATACAGGTAGTGTCTCCAGATCTTCAACGCAAAAACGACTGCTGCCAACTCCAAATCATGAGTAGGATAATTCCTCTCATATTCTTTGAGTTGTCGTGAGGCATAGGCTATGACTTTCCCATGTTGCATGAGAACACATCCTAACCCTTTGCCTGAAGCATCGCTGTAGATAACAAATCCATCCGAACCAGATGGTATTGTCAAAACAGGTGCCGAAATGAGTCTCCTCTTGAGTTCTTGGAAACTCTTCTCGCATTCCTCACTCCATACGAATTTTGTATCTTTCCGAGTCAGCTGAGTTAACGGAGTAGCGATTCGAGAAAATCCTTCCACAAATCTCCGATAATAACCAGCTAAGCCCAGAAAGCTACGTACTTCGGTTACCGACTTCGGTTGCTCCCAACTTTGTATGGCTTCAATCTTCGCCGGGTCGACAGATACTCCATGTTTTGACACCACGTGCCCAAGGAATGCTACTTCCTCAAGCCAGAACTCGCATTTCTTCAGTTTGGCATATAGCTTGTTTTCACGAAGCCTTTGCAGTACCAGCTTCAAATGGCGCTCATGATCTTCACGGCTTTTGGAATAGATGAGGATGTCATCAATAAAGACAACAACGAACTGATCCAAATATTCTTTGAATACACGGTTCATCATATCCATGAAGGCAGCAGGAGCATTAGTCAATCCAAAAGACATTACTAAGAATTCATAATGCCCGTACCGAGTTCTGAAGGCAGTCTTTGGAATATCCTCAGTTTTAATCTTCAGCTGATGATATCCAGAACGAAGATCGATCTTTGAAAAGAATTGTGCTCCTTGCAACTGGTCAAACAGGTCATCAATGCGAGGTAGCGGATACCTATTCTTGATGGTGACATGGTTCAATTCTCGATAGTCAATACAAAGTCGCATACTCCCGTCTTTCTTCTTTACGAATAAAACAGGAGCACCCCAAGGAGACGTACTAGGACGAATAAAACCGATGTCCAACAACTCCTGTAGTTGGACTTTTAACTCCTGAAGTTCAATAGGAGCCATTCGATATGGGGTTTTAGAAATGGGCTTTGTACCGGGTTCAAGGTCAATAAAGAATTCAATTTCTCGTTCCGGGGGTAGACCGGGAAGTTCTTCAGGAAATACATCGGAAAATTCTCTAACAATAGAAATATTATTCAAATCTGACTTGTCTTTGTTCAAATCCATAACATGGGCTAAGAAAGCTTGACATCCGTTTTTCAATAAACGAATAGCTTTGTGGCTTGATATGACAGTGACTGATTTTAGTGGTTTAGTAGTTTGAATTCGTATGACAGGTTGGTTAGGAATATGAAAACTAACAACCTTACGAAAACAATCAATTTTAGCATGATGAGTGGTTAACCAATCAATTCCTAAAATCACATCAAAAGCAAGTATCTTTAAAGAGATAAGATCAACAGGTAATGTGATAGTGCCAACTTGGATCATGCAAGATTTATAAACTGTAGATGTAACGAAGGTTTCACCCAACGGAGTTTCAACAGATAAGTTAAAGTCCAATTTCTCCGGAGTCAAGTTTAAACGTTGAGCACAAGCAGGAGAGATAAAAGAATGGGTAGAACCGGTATCTAGTAAAGTATAAACTTCGCAAGAATTCAAGATTAGCTTACCCGTGATCACCTCGTTCGGGTTTCTCGCGTTTTGGCCAGTAACGACAAACGCTCTTCCAGGAACCGCTGATTTCGCCTTATCCGGGACAGCCCTTGGAATCACCACTCCCGCTGAACTTGGTTTCGCTATAGTACAATCTCGAGCGATGTGGCCTTCCTTCCCACAGTTGTAACACACCTTGGATTGTTGTGGACAGTTTGGGCTGATATGTCCCTCTTTCCCGCATTTGTAACATCTAACTGGCGGTCGTTCTCCTCCCCTAAAATTTGTTGTTGGTGCTGGTGCTGGTGCTGATGTCTTCCTGTCATTGTTGAATCTCCTCTTTCTGAAATTTCCACTTGACTCACCTCTCCTATTATCATGGCCACGATGACCACCGAGTGGTTACCGCCTTTGTTCGTATTTTTCCCTCCTCGTTGGTTATCATCGCTCTGATGATTGCTGTCACCGGTATGACCCTGGTTGTGGTCCCTCGGTTGAGTATACTCATTATCTCTCTCTAATAATTGGGCCCTGTTGACAACGTCTGAATACAGAGAAAATTTATGAGAGATAAGGTATTGACGAATCTCAGGTTTTAAACCTCTCAGAAACATCCGCGTCATTCGTTCCTCATTTTCGACCAAATGAGGTGCAAACCTGGATAACTCTGCAAACTTCGCCTCGTACTGGGACACCGTCATGTTGTTTTGTTCCAGTCTAATAAACTCAACCTCCTTCATATGACGAATACTTTCAGGAAAGTACTTGTCATTGAACAGTTTTTGAAATGTTTCCCAGGACATGTTGAGTGCGTCAGGCTGGGTACGCTTCACAGACTCCCACCAGTAGTCTGCCTCACCGCGGAACATAAATGTGGCGAATGGAACCTTCTGTTCCTCCGTGCATCCCAAGACATCAAATATCTTGGTAATTTGCTTGACCCACGTTTCCGCCATGATCGGATCCGGCTTTCCCTTAAATTCTGGTGGTCCCAATTCTTTGAACTGCTTAGCTGTGACAAACCGCGCGTTGTTATCATTTCCACCCGTATTCTGCACACGAGTCTCCCTCGTCTGATTTTGCATGAACTGCAAAAAGCTCCTAAACATTCCATCATTCATCGTTTGCTCGGTAACGTTGTTTACAGGAGGAATATTGCCTTCCTGTTGCACGTTCCCCTGGGTAGTGATCAAAGGTGTCTCCACGGTCTGATTTACTCCATTATTAACGTTCTCAGCTGCCATTCTTAAATACTGCCATAAAACAAGGGTTAATAGTCATGTCATATATTATCCCTATACTCTGACCGACCAAATAAACACCAAATAAACTTAGTCAGGTCATACTAGCGAAGGAATTCCCCGTCTCTCCCCTCCTAGTTCTTGTCTCACATCTCAGCCAGGGATCATATCCCTAAGCTCTGATACCAACTGTGACGCCCCCAGAATAGGTATACAACACCCATTCTGAGTCGCCAAATACATGGTACAGAAAGCAAACTACAACTTCAATAATACAATTGTCGTGCAAAATACGACAACACATACTGTGAGTTTAAATACAAATATTGTCTTCTAGACAATATCCACACTCAAATAAATCCTCATTACAATTATTCAAACACTATTTTACAGAAATAGTGAGGACTGCTAATACATCTTTCTAGAACCATCACTCCATACCCCGACTAGATCCTGCTATGTTCTCACCTCCTGAGAAGAAAAATGGAACAAAAAGGAAAAGGGTGAGCTCAACTAGCCCAGTAAAGAATATTATGACTAAGATAATATACAACAAATTATCGTTAGTCTTCAACAGGGAAAAATCTGATAAAATATAATCGACAACAAGTTTTAGATCAACAACTGCAGCGGAAACAACAAACCATTAGAAGAGTCAAGTAGAGAAAGAATTCTACTATCTTCTAAGATTTAAAAGTCCATCATCAATATTTTATCCCTGTAACATCAATTAATAATCATCTTTAACCAAATATTCATCTTTGCACTACAGGCCAAAGATATTCATTTGTATCATCAGTCGGTCATGTTCATCTCAACACCTGTTCATCTTTGCACTACAGGCCAAAGATATTCATCAAGTAATTATACATCTTTGCACTACAGGCCAAAGATATTCATTAATATCATCATTTAGGACTGAGGATGATGAAAAATATCTTAAAGAGAACGAATCCAATGAGACAGAAGGACAAATAGTAGGGATTCGTATAACAGTTTATCCAAGATCAATAATACTTCATAATAATCAATTGTGAAGCAGAATTCAAAAATAAAGATCAAAACATGGATACAATCAAAGATAGTAACCATAATAGACATCTTGGACAAAAAGGAAAAATTTTATTTTTCGGTGAATAGTGCCGTATTCGTGAATAGTGCCGTATACGTGAATAGTGCCGTATACGTGAATAGTAACCCCGACACAAAAAGTTCCAAATTTGATAAAAACTCATATCAATATTTCAGCATAATGATATTGAAGAAAATAATATCATTAAGAAGAAAATAATATCCCTTACCTCAAAATATCAGTACTTCTGGTCGGAATACCGGTATAAGGCTGAAAGAAACTTGCTCTGATGAATAGAAACTCTCAAAGTATCTAAATACTCACAAAATACACTCAATAATCTAGAGAGAGAAAGAGAGAAAACTTGTTTCTGGTGTAATTTTCAATTCTAACTTAGCCCTCTATTTATAGGAAAATTTTGGTAGGTTTGACCTGCAACCTGATGGCTTTACCTGCTACTATTCCCACCTACCACATTTGAAATATAATTCAGCACATTTCTTCACCAACCACAAGTGGGGCCCACCAATTCTAGAATTTTCCACCAAAATGATAAACTCCGAAAATTCAACAATTTCTGAACCAGTCATCTTGTAAAATTCATAATAAATCATACGTTCATTTTTAACGGTTCAAAATTTGTGGACATATACTCAACTTATATATGTATAACATATCCAAAAATTACCACGATCCAACGGTCGGATTAAAAATTATAACACCCGCAATATTTCTCAAAAACCCTGATTTGATTTTTAATACCTCCATTCCGACAAAAATACTGATAAAAACACCTCAACATTAACTCCTTCATTTTTAACCACAAAAATATATCCCTCATTTATATCCACATAAAATAAATATTTCCTTATCATATGAATCAATAATTAATTATTCACAAATAATATTACAGAATCACATTTATGACAACCAGGCCGTTCCCAGGAAAGAGGGGGCTTTCCAATAAGGATTTCTCCTTACTGGCGCGCAATTAGATGACCAAACCTCTCCTTAGACAGAACTTTCTAGACATTGCCAATAATGTTATCTAATAATATTATTCAAATAATATGAATTATTGATCTGATAAATGAAAATACTGTGCAGCAACAATTATTGAAACAACAATAATATAAAATATCAACGCAGCAATTATTGAATCAATAAAATAAAATATTGAATAATAACTACTGTAACAATTATTGAGTAGTGCCTTCTTACGTAAGAATCAATAATTGGTGCAATACCGTGTGCTACTGTATTTTAACCACCGGGTATTCCAACAGTATTAACGGTAACAACTACGCCGTTATTTATAAACAACTTATACTTGTCGTTTTCTTCATCCAATCGCTTTCCGTTATGGGGCCCACACAAGGCTGCGTCGTCGTACGAATATTCCCCGACAGCAAGAATATTCCACGACCAACCGAATATTCACCGACCAAAAATAAATATTTTATAACCACTTGCTTATTTTGCAAAATTTGCACATTTCACCCATAACCAAAGCATTATATCAAATTAACCCCTTATTATTCACAATAATATTTAGAGAAAATTTGATTTTATTCATTAATAAGTTGGGGTCTTACATTCTCCTTGGAAGGGAAATATAAAATTTAGTAAAAAGGGAAAGCTGAAACCGAGGTTCTTAGTTTTCATGCATGTACTGCGAAGAGAGGGAAGATATGGTTATGAGGTAGCCTTACCTCTACAGTTAGAGTGCATTCGCAATGTTTTTCATGTTTCGATGATATGATCAAACAAGCCCGACTACAATCATGTTATCGAGTATAAACTGTTACAATTGATAAAGATTTGTCCTACTAGGAAATTTCTATTCAGATAAGTTGACATAAAAGAACAAGTTCTCAGGAATAAAATGATTCCTTTTGTTAAGGTAATGTGGAGGGACCACAATGCTGAAGAAGCTACGTGGGAACTCGAAAATAAGATGATAAAAAGTTATCCTGAGTTATTTGTGTAATATATGTCTTCGATTCTGGGGACAGAATCCTTGTAAGAAGGGAAGAATGTGATGAATGAATTGTTTGAGTTGTGATTCTGGGGACATAATCTTTGTAAAGAGGAAATGATGTAATGATCCAGAATTTTTGCATGTAATTTAAAGTATTTATTGAATTAAATAAATATTCTAGTTGATGTGGTTATTGTTAAATAAATATTTGATTGATTTGATTATTTATTAGTTAAATAAATAATTAATGAGTTGTGGGGAATTAGCTTAATTAAGTGTAATATATTAATTAAGTTGGTATTTGGTAATTTTATATTTTGAAGTTAATTAAATAAAAAGAGTGATGAATTAATTATTATATGATAATATTCTAATTTATTTTAATAATTAAATTAGAGAGTTGATAAGGATTAAATGAATTATTATAATGTTGTTTTGATTTAATTTAGTAATTAAAAGTGATGTACTAATTTATTAAATAAAATTATAATTTTGTGACAGTTTAATTGTGTGGCATTTTGATTTAATAAGTTGTTGTTAGCTTTAATTTAATTAAATTTGAATATGAGAATTTAAATAAATATGGTGTGACAATTAAACTATATAGCAAGTGAGTTATTAAAATAAATTAAAAGGAGTTTAAATTTGGTTTTACCAAATAAGGCTTAAGGCTTTTTAAATTCTTATTTTATTTTATTTTGCCAAACAAAGCCTTATGGCTTTTGATTTTCAAAATTTTTATAACATATGATTTTATAACTAATGATATAATTATACGTATAATAATGATTGTCAGTTTATGTTTTTACGTTAAGTATTTTCTAAGCCTAAGTTGAAAGAACATGGTGGAGAGTTAGAGAAAACACATAGTGAAGAGAAAACTTAGGATAGGAAATTGTGAATTCTCTATAGTTTGTCAAGAGAAGAAGAATCAAGGAAGGAATAGTAATTCAAAGCCTCTCTAATCATCATCTAACAGTGCATAATCAAGGATTAAGGTAGTAATTCAACTATTTGTTCTTAATTTTCTGTTTTCTTGGTTTTTCATGAAAATTGGAGTTTTAGTGGTTGAATTTGTTGGATAATTATTATATATGGTGGTAGATGATTATAATATGTTGTATGTATGCTATAAACGATTTTCAGAAATTAAATTATCATGAAAGAAGTTTTAAATGAAGAATTTGTGTTCATGTGGAAAATATATGTTTTAGCTTGTTTTAGAGTCAAAAATTGGTGATTCAATCATGTATAAATCTGCAAATTAAGAGTTGTTTATGATATCATCTTTAGATATGAAAATAAAAGAAGTTGAATGAATCAATTTGGTTAAGAAACGAATTCGTAGTGAATGAATTCGCTAGACATGTTAAAATGTGAAAATTTAGTATAAACATGAGTTTTGGTTCAAGATTTGGGTTAGTTAATGTTTCTATTAATTGTTGATTATTTGGTATGTTGTATTTCTATGAATTACGAATTTATAAAGTCAAAAACGAACTGATTTGAATGTGTATAACTCGAGTTATGAAGGTTAGCAGGAGAAAGGGTCAAAAAATTGCGATAAACACAAACTGCAGAATTTGGATCTGCGAATACCCCCTGGCGGGGGTTTATAGTTCAAAAAGTTCCGCCTCAATGGGCTTTTCTAGGTCAAAAACCCCACCCCGACTAGGGTGGGCAGACTGACCAAGTGTTGAAAAAAATCTGACGAGACATGGTTTACTAAAATGGTCATAACCTTTTCATATGAACTCCGATTAAGGCGATTCAAGATGATTCGGAACAAGGACGAGTAGACATATAACTTTTATGTCATCAATTTTTAAATTTGAGGTTGGGAACAAGTGTAAAAATTACCATCTTTGGGACTGATGTGCATTCGGAGGCAATCGGAGGGTGTCGGGCATGCACGTATGCAAGTGTAGTGCTTCTGATGATAAAAGATGTTATTCTAAGTTATAATACATGGATATTAATAAATATAATGATACTTAACATTAATAAATGATGTATTATATAAGTTGTGTAATTATACTAAGCATACACAAGAGAGACGATTTGGGCATGTGACGAATGAACGTCGAAATACCGTGATAAGTGTTAATGAACTTAAAAAGTGTTTCAATTCAATTGAAGTGAACATTATAAGATATAGAATGGGTTTAATATAAAACTAATAAGGAGTCCTTAGAAGACTTAAACAATTGAATGAATTCCGAGTATGACTAAGAAGAAATATAGAATTGATTAATAAGTTATATTATATTGAAACTCAACGTTGTAAGAGTTGAGAATGTGATTTGGATGCTAAAAGCCTTATGTTATATTTTAGTGAGTTTTTAGATTCGTGTTATGTGATTGATTAATATGGTTAAACCTTAAGCTAAAGGTTATAACTTAACTTAGATGAGAATTGAATCTATGAGGATAATGTGTATGCAGCTAATTGATGTGATAATCCTAATGGTATGTGTAGGATATTGGAGTACGTGAGTTTTAATTGTATATCTTATGCAAGAGTCAAGTTCCCTAACCTTTGCTACTTTATTATTCAGTAAGGTTTTCTTTTTTTATTTTTTTTACGCTTATGCAAGTTCATTAAGCCTAATCTTTCGTTATACAAGTTCATGTTTCTAACTTGTTATTGTTATGCATATTCTTTAACTCTGAAATATTGTTGAGCAAGTTTCTAAACTATACTTTTCATTGAGCAAGTTAATTAATCATTACACCTTCATTACAAGCGAGGTAGTTTTGTTTATTCAAAGTATGTATTGTTATTGAAAGCTTGATCTTGTTGCAAAATATTTGTTCAGCTACAAATAACTGTTGATTTAATCTCTTATCACTAATGTCATTGTACAACCTTACATTGTTGTACCGAACTCTTAGTTAACTAGCGCTTCTTTATTGATTCAACTAATCCTTAGTTGATGAATGCTTTATAAACTAAATTACCCTTGAAGTCAGTCCAAACCAAATTTCCTTTGGTTTGCTTATGAACTTATACAGTTTTGAAAGCGTATAGTCGATGACCAATACTTGTTCAGCTTATAAACCATTGATATCCTATCTCTTATTGATACATTGGCATAATTCGATTATAACTAAACTCTTGAGTAGTTATTGATCCCTATTTGATTCAACTAGTACTTAGTTGATGAGCGTTCTAAAGATCTAGAATTCCTTTGAAGTTAATTCTAAACCAAACTTCCTTTGGTACGGAACCTAATGATCTAAGTTATGATGAACAACCCTATATTAGGGGATTATTTTAGAGCTATGCAAAAGCGTTAAAATGTTTGCGCAATATATAGTACAAATGGCTGATCACCTGGAGTACGAGATGATGGTCCACATAGTTTTTTAGACTGCTAAAGGTTACAGTAAAAACACCTGTTAACCTAGGACATAGAAGATGATTATGGTCTTCAAGACTATTAAAGGTTAAAGTAGAAATACTTAAAAATCTGGAGAATAGTTCGTGGTCTTATGTCCCTCAGTGTATTCCTTTGATATTGATATCTGTTATTTGATTTTAAAGTTCATTAGTCATTTGAACTCACAGTATTCGAATTAGAACTTATTGTTTTCGATAAAAATATCTTACCATTGAAAGCTCAGTTAATTATCATTCATAGAATGTTATTGTATACTATCATTCTTGTGGGCAATTGTTTGTTCACTCTTGCACAAAACAATGTAGATGAAGTTGAGAAGTCCGAATAGCTTTCTATAAGCAAAGGCAAAAGCAAATTGCTCGATTAGATGATGTTAAATTTGTTTTTTTTATAAAGCTTGTGTAATAGACTTGTTAAGGATTATATTTTATTTTTTACGTTGATGATGTAATAGTTAAGGTTAGATAACCTAGAATTTATCTTGAGATTATGTAACCCTTTAATGGAAGATTTATTGTTTAAACTTTTGAGTTTAATTATATCCTTTGTTTATGGGTAGTTAGTTATGATTTAATTGGACAGTAAACACCAAATCTGTGGAATTGAAGTACCCTGATTTGGGGGTGTCACACCTTAAGCACCTATGCTTCCTTGAACCTATTTGTAAACAATTCTTAATCCACCCGGATTAAATTCCTTTAGACAACACTTGGTCTAAATAAAAAGATTACAAATATAGAGATCTAATGATCAAAGCAAATAATCAATTTAACAATAAGGCTTAACTAATATATGTAATGATCAAAGAGTAAAGAGATATCACCAATTTAGAGCTCACAAAAATTTACTAAAAGATAATCTGAATTTAATTACACAACAAGCAAGTAATTTGCACCAAAATAATTTTGTGACTTTTCAATGTATATTAGTGCAATAGTAACTCGTATGTTGTTAAACTGAGAAATCCCAATTGAATTTATAACCCACAAATATTACCGTTGCAAAATAGATAAATAAATTCTGTTTCAAAGTATATTTCTTAGGCACTCAATTTTGATTTCCGTTAGAGATAAATCAGAAGGATAAAAGATAAAAACAGCTCAAAAACAGTCCAAGTATATCTAGGGATAAATCAGTTATATTATATGTTTTGACTTCTTCAAAAATAATTCATTAAAGCAGTCATGACTTTTAAAATTGCCGCCATATATCACACTGCCTTTCCATATATCAATTCCGTAATAAATGTCAAGAGAATATATCACACTGTCTTTGGAATAAGCAACTTAGGAATTTTAAAGGATTGTTAGTTCCGTAATAAATGGAAAATGCTAACCAATACAACTTTCCAAGATAATCATGAACTTTGAGTTCCGAGACTCATGCATTTGACTTCTTCAAAGATGATCCACTAATGTAAATTGAGAGCAATCATGATTCTTTATAAAAACTATCGTCACAAGCTATCCAAACAATTTCCAAGATATTTGCATATATGAGATATATTATATGTCTATTTCCCATTAAAAATCCTTACAAGTGTATCATGCAAAATTAAATTTAGGATCATTCTTAGGTGCTGTTTGTTTACATCTGATTGCCTCTTAATGGACTGTCTCTTATTCGCTAAGAGGCATGATGCTGTTTGTTTTGTTTTTTGTTACTTCTGAATGCCTCTTAATCGGTAAGACAGAAAATGAAATCTTAATAATTAAGAGGTACCTCTTAATGAAATTTTTTTGATAATTTTTTTATATAAATATATTCAACAATATTATACACTCATTTTTATTAAATTGAATATTTAAAATTATTAAATAAAATTTTACCCTTTAAAATGGTAAAATAGTGTCATTAAGAGACAACTTACTTTTTTGTTATCAAACAATTTTTTAGATTCAGACCTCATAACCATTCAGATGATCTAATTTATTAAGACATCATAATCATTCAGATCTTAATTCCCAGATTTATCAAACACAACCTTAGTTAACAAAGTGATAGCTTTTCATGATTTTATCAGACATAGTAGAATCAATATATTTGCTAACAAGTTGAATTTTGTAAATCACGGATCATTAGCATGCATAAAACACTTATCATATTAAATGCACATAAAATGTCCTAGAGCCTTGAATTGAAAAACCAAATATTTGCAATGACCTTACATTAAAATTTTAGGACACAAATGTCTTCAAAGTCTTTGATCAAATCATCAATGATCCTTTTATTATTTTCCTGAAATTTCACAATAAATAATTTAGAACAAAACTCAAGTCATCATCAAAACAATAAGATTAGAATATTAACAAGTAAACATTCTCCCCCTTTTTGATGATGACAACACCATTATAGCTCCCCCTAAATCCATGAATGTATATAAAAACTGAATTTCAGGACATAAATAAAATCTAATTACCCATCGTGCCTTTTGTTTAGGCATTATTCATAACCTGCAAATATGTTAGTTTCAATAAATACTAGACAATAAAAAACTATTCAATAGCAAATTATCTAAAAGTTTCATCAAAACGTCTGGTGCAGTGCAGGTGTAGTAGGAATCAACGTCTTAAAAACAAACATAACATAAATTAAAAATAGTCTTAACATAACATAATCAGCAAAACAACCAGGCCAGCAGTCCACCCAATGTGTCTCCCCTTTGACATCATCCAAAAAGAATTTTAATCAATATCTTCAACATTTTCCCTACTCGGAGTACGACGAGTAAAATAGGGACGATGAAGAATGCGATGAAGTCTTTCTTCTAAGGATAAAGTATCAGCAAAACGAGGGGGATGAGGAATAAAAGTATCAATGGGAAGAGGAAGGTCCATAAAATCACCAACATATTCGGCCATCCAATTGCATCGAGGCCATTCAGGAATTGAGGAATACATCCTTTGAAAATGCAACTTCTGACCAACATCATTCAATCTTGTAGCCATAAAATTAGCAAACTCTCCAATTTGATAACTAACAAACTTCATTTCTTGACTCAGTTGGCATGAATTTCGATTAATCTTACGTTGTAGGGCTTCAACCATCGCCACTGTTTGTAATTCAAAACCAGCCTGTAAATCAATGAATTCATCTTCCATTCACAAAAAATACTACTGTAAATCAATAGCTCGTATGAGCAGCTTGCCTTTTTCTAAGACACTAAGTCTGTGTTTGATATCAACAATATCAGTCTGCATAGTTTCTTGATTACGAAGAATTTGAGTTAGTAAATTTAACACTTCAGGAGATGAAACAGAAGAGTTTAGCAGAGTAGATGATGATGGATTATCAGATGGCAAATCAGATGAAATAGAAGAATGTGGGATATGTAGAGGATCAGGAACAATTCGAATAAACACACCATTGACAAAGGAAATATGAGATTGTTTCAAATTTACAGAATCAACAAATTCAGTATATGACACAACAATTTCATCGTCAAAAGGAATTTTAAAATGCTGGAATAATTTGGTTAAAAAATAGCTATAAGGAGACACTTCTTAGTTTGACGAATACAACTAAGCATGTGAGACAAAATCATGAGTGAAAAATTAAAAAAGACACCCTTAAGAATCATTGCCACAACCACTAAATCTTGATACGTGAAATCTGCACCACCACCAATTCGGGGAAACAGATTGTAGTGTATCAATTTGTGGAGAACACAAGTGGTTGGACAAACATCAACAATTTTTGGAGTAAACAGAGAAGACAAAGTATGATTATCCATAATAGTTTGGAGTTGTTCAAGAGGTGGAAACGGGATATTTGCAGCACCCATCATGGTGAATGGACATGGACCAGTATAAGGAATGTTAAAAATACTTCCAAAATCAACAACAGTGAAAAACAAAGATTATCCCTTAACAAAAGATGTACAACAATCACTGTTACACTCAAGATTTATGTGAAATTGTTGGACCAAATGAGGATAAGCTTTTGTAGGAGGAAAGAGCATAGCAGATATACCATAAGAATTAAAAAGTTTTTCTAGAGAGGAATTTTAAAAATAAAACAAATCCATAATTTTTTCATAAACGAACTATTTTTTAGCAATCGAAGTTTTAAAACGTGCTTCAAAACTTTGACCTCTAAAGAAGTTATCAGGCAGATCAGAAAAAGAAGAAACAGAGGTTACCAGAGCTGAAGGAGATTCAGTTTGAGAATATGGATGGTCTACGTTTGTAGACTGTTTCACCTTCTCATGGTGAGTCGATTTAGAAAACTTTAAGAAGGAAAAACTTGAATTTGGCCCATCTGAGAAAGTGGTGTCATCAGAGGAAACATGCACAGACGCATGCCTTTGCTGTCATTTGGACTTCTTCTACGTTCAAACTGTATATGGAGATCGAGTCTATTGGCTGTCGTTGAGAGAGATACCGGAAGATCGCTTAATGGCTCGAGTGAAAAGGGTTTGCAACTAATGTGCTTTGGTAAAGTGAGAGATAAGAGGAAGATTTAATATGGAGGAGTTAGAAACCAAATAGACGTTTCGAGAAGACAAATCTTCTCAGCTATCATATCTTTTCAAATCTCCAAAGTAATTATATCTAAAAGACTGTTCAATATTTAATGAGATAATACCATGAATTGAGCCGAATAAATACATACATCAGTACTTTCCCAGTAGCAAATAGTTGTCGATATCATTAGATTTATGAACAGATAATGAAAATATACAATAAGTTCATAATATATTATATTGAAGTACGTGAACACTAATTATACCATGCGCATACCAAGTTCTCTCCTTAAAATACAAAACCTTTCTTCACTTAAGGGTTTAGTAAAAATAACAGCTAATTATTTTTCTGTAGGAATAAAAATTAATTTAATTAATCCTTTTGAAATATTATCCCTTAAAAAATGATGCCTAACTTCTATATGTTTTATACGTGAATGAAAAACAAGATTTTTTGATATGTCAATAGTGTTAGAATTATCACAATAAATAGGCACACTATCACAAAAAATATTAAAATCTCATAGGGTTTGTCTCATTCATAATATTTGAGAGCAACAACTCCCTGCAGCTAGATATTCACCCTCAGTGGTTGATAATGCAACTAAAGTTTGCTTTTTACTATGCCACGTCACTAGACTTTGTCCCAAAAATGTGTAAGCACCACTGGTACTTTTTCTATCAATTAATTTAACATCTTGCATAGTCAGCATCTGAGTAGCCCATTAGTTCAAAATGATTGCAAATTGGATAAAATAATCCCAAATTAATAGTACCACTTAAATACTTAAAAAAATTTTAACAGCTTGTAAGTGGGATTCCTTAGGTTTTGCTTGAAACCGTGCACAAAGACATACACTATACATTATATCAGGCCTAGCAGTTAAATATAATAGAGAGCCAAACATACCTCGGTATTTGGTCAATTCTACATCTATACCTTTTTCATCAGAAGTAAGCTTTATTGATGTACTCATGGGTGTAGTCTTTGAATTGGATCCTTCAAAATCAAATCTTTTGAGTAGCTCTTTTGTGTATTTGTTTTGATGAATATAGATTCCCTCCTTTCTTTGCTTGATTTGGAGTTCCAACAAAGTAATTTAGTTCTCCCATTAAGCTCATATCGAACTCCTTATGCATACACTTTGAAAACCACTCATAAAGAAAATCATTAGTAGCACCAAATATTATATCATCTACATATATTTGAACAGTAATAAAATCATTATTTGCATGCTTAATAAATAATGTAGAATCAATTTTACCTCTAGTAAAATCATTTGAAAGAAGATACTTACTCAACCTCTCGTACCAAGCCCTTGGAGCTTGTTTGAGACCATAGAGAGCTTTCTTGAGCTTATAAACATGATTTGGATACTTCTCATGTTCAAATCTAGGAGGCTATTTTACATATACCTCTTCATTGATGTATCCGTTGAGGAAGGCGCTTTTTTCACATCCATTTGATAAAGCTTGAATTTCTTATAACAAGCAAAGGCTAACAAGATTCGGATAGACTCTAGCCTTGCAACTGGGGCATAAATTTCTTCGTAGTTGATCCCTTCTTGTTGATTGTATCCTTGAGCTAGCTACTAGCCTAGCTTTATTGTGAGTGATTGTCCCGTGCTCATCAAGCTTATTCTTAAATACCCTGTTTGTTCCAATAATGGAGACATCTTCAGAAGGAGGCATAAGTTCCCTGACTTGGCATCGTTCAAACTATTGAAGTTCCTCTTGCATTGCCATTAGCCAACTTTCATCAAGGAAAGCTTCTTTGGCTCGACTTGTGATAAAAATGCAGAGAATGCACATTGATTTTGCAAGCCTCTCTGTGTGGTGATTCCTTTGTTTATATCTCCAATAATATTTTCTGGTGGATAATTCTTGAGATATCATACAGTCTTTGGCATTTGGATATCATGTATTACCTCTTCTTGTTGGGGGAATCTTCTTCAAGTTCTTGTGTTGTTTCTTGTTCTACTTCTTGTGAGTTATCCAATTCAGCTTGCTGAATTCGTTCATTCGGCTTGCTGAATAGACTTTTTCGGTTTGCTGGATTCATTGAAATCTCCAAATTTCCTGCATCCTCTGTGATACCCCCAAATCTGGGTACTTCATTCCCACAAGACTTGGTGTTCACTTTCCATACATTCATACTAACTATCCAAGTATAATAAAATTTAAACCATAAATCCTCCCATTAAAAGGGTTACATCATTAAATCAAAAAGTCTCTCAGGTTATCTAACCTTTAACATAAAACAAGTGCGAAAATAAAATAATTACATTACATCATTTAAATAAAGTCTATCAACATAAAAACCAATAAATTACAAGTCTTCATCACTTGTACATTTTTCCTTTCCCTTTGATTGTGGTAGGTTCATCGACCTTTTCAACCTTAGCTGCAATAATTATTTTTATACAAGAGTGAGCAAAATAAATGCTCACTAAATATAGCAATGAACAACAATAGAATAATAATTGCCAATGAATAAGCTCATCAAAACTGAATAATACTCTATTAATGATAACTAAAAACTGGAATCAAAATATGAAATATATCTGAGGGTCATAAGACCACGAACTATATCCAATGTTACAAGTAATTTTTCAACTTTAACCTAAACAGTTATACTGTAGGGACTTCACGTACTTAGGGTGATCAGCCCTTCACACTAGGTATTGTGCACAAACATCTAAACGCATCGTGTACCCCTATAATAGAGTTGTTCTTCTCAGTTTTAGAGTACAAGTTCGCACCAAAGAAAGTTTGGTTTGGATAAGCTTCAAGGGTAATTTAGAGTTTATCGATCATCAATTAAAGGATTAGTTGAATCAACAAAGTTTGATAATACTACGGTTGATCAATAACAACATAATATGGAACAAATAAGAATCATAGGTGAACCAACTATATATTAAACTCATAATTAGAAATAACTAAAAAACATAAGTATTGAATAAAACAATAAACCTTGCTTGAACAATATTAAGCTAATGCTATGATCTTGAGATAAAAGAATTAAGTTATGAACATGTACTAAGGAATAACAAGCTTAGAATGAAACTTACTCAAAATAACAATAATATTTCGATTTGCGTTAAGTAAACGAAATAGAACAACTCAGTTAGAAATTTGAGTTCAAGAATTTGCATTTCTCATAAAAGAATAAAACTAAGAAAACTTGCTTAACTATAAACAAGTTAGAATAACTCAACAATGATTAGAATTCAAAACTTGCTCGAATAACGTTAGGGTTAGAGCTTGCTCAAATAAAGTTTAAGGATAAAAGAATTTGCTTAATTAAAGTTTAAGGTAAGGAACTTGCTCAATGTAAAGAGGTAATGTTTAGAAACTTGCCTCGTGCGTAAGCTATAAATTTACAACTCACGTTCACCTACACATAGTATTAGAATCAAAATATCTATTAGATATACTAACATCCATTTTACCAAAATAACACTCACTTTTAGATAAACTTGTTATTTTAGTACAAGTTTTACTTTACACCATATGCATTTCAGAAATCACAAGTATTAACTTCAAAACACTTATTCACTATTCATGTGTATATTAAATCATAACATATCGCTTTCATAACTTACTAATCTTTTATAACTTTAGAATTACTAACCACATGATACGATTCTGTGTTAACCTCTTCATTACATGTTTCTCACATTAACATATCATTAGACCAAGTTACAATGGTGTTCTAGGTGTGCAGAAGTAGCAGGCACCACTGCCTCTGGTCAGGGCATGGCGCAGCTGCGCCATACTTAAGCCTGGGACCAGCGCAATTGTGTCGTTTCTGGCCTTGACACCAGCACAGCTGTGCTGGTGCGCAGACAGAAACTACGCAGTCTACTGTAACAGCTCTGTTTAGCCCAGCTTACACGAATTTCCTCCATAAAATAGTAAATTAAGCACACCCAACTGATATAGAACTTATACAAACATGATTCCTCACATATATACTAACTTAGAACAATTAAACAACAACTACAACTAATTTAAATCCTTGAATTCTATGTTTTATACCAAAAACTCCATTTTTAACATTCTTGACAAAAATTAACACTGTGATCATAATTCTACACCAATTTAACTCATTCAAACTACGTTCTCTTCGTTTTTTTACCGAAATAACATATTCAAAACTCAATTTATAGATTAGTTTAGAAATTAACCACCAAATTTGGTACTTTCACAAGCTATATACATAAACATACACTATAAACAATTTTCTTCCTTTTTAAACGTAATTAGCACACTCATTCTTGTCTAAATGCTAGTTCTAACATCACAAATACATATAAATACAATAATTCAGTTTCTAACAACCATTCAAGAAGAATTGAATTCACAGAAAATTAAAAACTCGTGAATATAGAATATTCGTATATATAATATTTATGATTATGGAATCATACCTTCTCTTGCTTGAACAATTCTTGCTAACCACAAAGAATTGCTTTGGAAATCTCAAGAATGCTCTCTCAACCTCTCTATCAATATCTCTAAAAACTCCTTTCTCTTTTCTCTTCTTAGGCTTAAGCCAAATGCTTTTCACGTAAAATAAAATAGACGCTCCTAAAACGTATGTAACTACCGTATAATTATTATAATAATTACATGTCAGTTATAAGATATATTATATATTTTATTTATATTTTTATTTATTATAATTCAAATTTAAAATTCAAAATTCAAAATTCAAAATTCAAAATTCAAAATTCAAAAGCCATAAGGCTTCGTTTGGCAAAACACTTTAAAAATAAAGACTTAATATCTTTAAGCCTTGTTTGGGTAAATCCATTTAAACTACTTTAATTTATTTTAATAAATTCTTTACACTATAATTTATAGTCCCATATTATTTATTTAGATTTCTATATCCAATAAACACACTAAATAAAATTTTCACTTAATTCAATTATCACAAAATTATAATCTCATTATAATTTTATTTAATAAATTAAAATCTCACTTCTTTTATTAAATTAAAACAGCAATATATCAATTCAAGTAATCTTCAACAACTCTCTAACTATTAACTTAAATTAGAGTATTATCTAATAAATTTAATTCACAAATATCTACAAACAACAACTACATCAATAAAATATTTATTTAATTTAAGAAATATTTTAAATTACAAATAAAATCTTGGATTGTTACATCCTTCACTCCTTACAAGGATTCTGTCTCCAGAATTACAACTCAAACAACGCATTCATCACATTCTTCCCTCCTTACAAAGGTTATGTCCCCAGAATTGAAGACACAGATTAAACAAATAACTCAGGGTAGTTCTTCATCATTTCATTTTTGAGTACCCACGTAGCATCTTCGACATTGTGGTTTCTCCATATCACCTTCACAGAAGGTATCACCTTATTCCTGAGCACTTGTTCTTTCCTGTCGACTATCTGGATAGGAACCTCTTTATAAGACAAATCTTTACTGAACTGCAATGGTTCATACTCGATCACATGTTTGTAATCATGTTTATACGGTCGCAACACCGACACATGAAAAATGATGTGAACATGTTCTAACTCTGGAGGTAAAGCTACCTCGTAAGCCACTTCTCCCACTCTTCGCAGTATCTCGAAAGGTCCAATAAACCTTGGGCTTAGATTTCCTTTCTTGCCAAAACAAATTTTCCCCTTCCAAGGAGAAACTTTCAGAAAAACGAAATTTCCTACGTCAAATTTACGATCTTGTCTGTGTTGATCAGCGTACTTCTTCTGTCTATCTTGATCAGCTACCAGTCTTGCTCTAACGAGTTTGATAATTTTAGCGATCTGTTGTACCAGTTCTGGTCCTAACAGTTAACGTTCACCAACTTCATCCCAGCATAGTGGAGTTCTGTATTTCCTACCGTATAATGCCTCATATGGCGGCATGCCAATGCTTGCGTGTTAACTGTTGTTGTATGAAAATTCTATCAACGGTACATGATCATCCTAGTTTCCTTTGAAATCCATGATGCACGCTCTAAGCATATCTTCTAACGTCTAGATTGTTCATTTTCTTTAACCATCGATTTGTGGATGGTATGCCGTACTCATCTTCAGTTGTGTTCCCATGCATTCTTGTAGTCTCTTCCAGAAGTTTGATGTGAATCTCGGATCTCTGTTTGATATAATTGACACTGGAACTCCATGTCTTGAGACGATCTCCTTAACGTACAATTTTGCCAGTTGATCAAGATTAAATCTAATCTTTATTGGAAAAAAATGTGTTGATTTCGTTAATCTATCCACTATCACCCAAATCACATTGTATCCTTTCTGAGTCGTTGGAAGACCTACCACAAAATCTATTGTGATATGCTCCCATTTCTATTCCGGTATTTCTAACGGTTGAAGTAATCCGCTTGGTCTTTGATGTTCTGCATTTACTCTCTGACATGTCAAGCACTTCGCAACACATTCTGCTACGTCTCTTTTCATGTTTGGCCACCAAAAGTGTCACCGTAAATCTTGATACATTTTCGTACTTCCCGGATGAATCGAATATCTTGAGTTATGAGGCTCTGTCAAGATTTCTTCTTTAATATTTGGTACTGCTGGAACCCAAATTCGTCCTTCGAATCTTAGCAATCCTTCAGTATCAACCTTGTACTTCATATCACTACCCTCGACCATACTTTCCTTTATTTTTCTGCATTCTTCATCTTGTAGTTGAACATTCTTTACCTTGTCTACCAAAGTTGGACTAGCTTCTATCTGGAATAGTCGTTCATCGGATTCTTTTGAAAATTTTATTTCCAGCTCTAATCTTGCCATTGTTGAAATAAGTTCCTCCTTGTTGGTTAACGACATCAACTTCTCACGACCCTTCCTACTCAAGGCATCTGCAACCACATTTGCTTTTCCCGGATGATAAAAGATCTCACAATCATAATCTTTTATTAATTCCATCCATCTTCTTTGACGCATGTTCAGGTCCTTCTGTGTGAAAATATACTTCAGACTCTTATGGTCTGTGTATATCTCACATTTTTCTCCATAGAGATAGTGTCTCTATATCTTCTGAGCAAATACCACCGCAGCTAGCTCTAAATCATGAGTCGGATACCCTTTCTAGTAATCATTCAGTTGCCTTGATGCATATGCAACGACTTTACCGTTCCGCATAAGAACACAACCTAATCCTTTATATGAGGCATCACTACACACCACAAAGTTTCCTGTATTATCGGGTAAAGACAACACAGGTGCCACACTGAGCTTCTTCTTCAATTTCTTAAAACTCTCTTCACACTTTTCCGTCCAAACAAATTTTACAGCTTTTCTCGTCAAAATTTGTCAACGAAGTGGCAATCTTGGAAAAATCCTTAATAAATTGTCTGTAATAACCTGCCAATCCCAAGAAACTTCTTACTTCTGATGGAGTTCTCGGTTGATCCTAATTTATCACAGCTTCGACTTTTGACGGATCCACTAAAATCCCATCTTTGTCAATTACATGGCCGAGAAATTGTACACGTTCCATCTAAAATTCACATTTAGAGAATTTCGCGTACAACTTTTCTTTTCTTAGTGTCTCCAGCGTCAAACCTAAATGTTCTACGTGTTCTTCTTGAGATTTGGAGTACACCAAAATATCGTCGATAAATACCACCACAAACTTGTCTTAAAATGGTTTAAACACCCTGTTCATCAAATCCATGAATGCAGCAGGGGCGTTGGTCAAACCAAAAGACATTACCAGAAACTCGTAATGTCCATACCGAGTTTTGAATGTCGTCTTCGGTACATCCTCCTTCCTTACTTTTAATTGGTGATACCCACTTCTCAAATCTATTTTCAAAAAGTATCTAGCACCTTCCAATTGATCAAACAAGTCATCTATTTTTGGCAACGGATATTTATTCTTAATAGTGACTTTGTTTAATTCCCTATAATCAATTTAAAGACGCATTGACCCATCCTTCTTCTTCATGAATAACACCGGTGCTCCCCACGGTGATACGTTCGGCTGAATATACTTCTTATCTAATAGTTCTTACAGTTGTACCATCAGTTCCTTCATCTCAACCGGAGCCATTCTGTACAGGGCCTTCGATATTGGAGCAGTTCCTGACGCTAAGTCGATCACGAACTCAATCTCTCTGTCAGGCGGAAGTCCTGGCAAATCTTCCAGAAACACATCCATAAAATCCATAACCACTGGTATTTCTTCCAGTTTCACACCCTTCTTCTTTTGAGTATCGACTATGTAAGCTAGGTACCCTACACAACCCTGACTCAACAACTTCTTGGCCTACATAATCGTCAGACATCTCGCTTGTCTAGATGATTTGCTACCATAGAAAACTACCTTTGACGGAGTCATAAGGTTTATACTTTTCTTTTGGAAATCAATTATTGCTCCATAATTGAATACCCAATTCATTCCCAATGTAACATCAAACTCTCCAAGTTTTATTGGGATTAAATCTACTGTCATAATATTTCCCTTAATATTCACTCTACAATTCTTGTATACGAATTTAACAGGAATTACCTGTAAGACCCCGAATTTTATGAAATAAAAGTATTTAATTTTTCTTATAATTATTATTCAGTAAATGGTTAAATTGATAAAAGTTTAAAGTTATGAGTGAAATATGATTTTTTTTTTCAAAATAAGCAAGTGGTTATAAAATAATCATTGTTGTCGGGGAATATTCGTTTGGTCGTGGAATATTCTTTCTGTCGGGGAATATTCGTACGACGGCGCAGCCATTTGTGGGCCCCATAACAGAATAACTGTCGGATGAAGAAAATGACAAATTTGAGTTTTTACAAATAACGGCGTAGTTGTTGCCGTTAACACTGTTGGAATACCCGGTGGTTAAAATACAGTAATACGCGTTATTGCACAGTAGCACACGGTATTGCATAGTATTTTTAAAATTATTGATTCTTACGTAAGAAGGCACTACTCAATAATTGTTACAGTAATTACTGTTCAATATTTTATTTTATTGATTCAATAATTGCTACGTTGAAATTTTGTATTATTGTTGTTCAATAATTGTTGCTGCAAAGTATTTCCCATTATCAGATCAATAATTCATATTATTTGAATAATATTATTAGATAACATTATTGGCAATGTCTAGAAAGTTCTGTCTAAGGAGAGGTTTGGTCATCTAATTGCGCGCCAGTAAGGAGAAATCCTTATTGGAAAGCCCCCTCTTTCCTGGGAACGGCCTGGTTGTCATAAATGTGATTCTGTAATATTATTTGTGAATAATTAATTATTGATTCATATGATAAGAAAATATTTATTTTATGTGGATATAAATGAGGGATATATTTTTGTGGTTAAAAATGAAGGAGTTAATGTTGAGGTTTTTGTCAGTATTTTTGTCGGAATGGAGGTATTAAAAATCAGGGTTTTTGAGATATTTTGCGGGGGTTATAATTTTTAATCCGACCGTTGGATCGTGGTAATTTTTGGATATGTTATACATATATAAGTTGAGTATATGTCCACAAATTTTGAACCGTTAAAAATGAACGTATGATTTATTATGAATTTTACGAGATGACTGGTTCAGAAATTGTTGAATTTTCGGAGTTTATCATTTTGGTGGAAAATTCTAGAATTGGTGGGCCCCACTTGTGGTTGGTGAAGAAATGTGCTGAATTATATTTCAAATGTGGTGGGTGGGAATAGTAGCAGGTAAAGCCATCAGGTTGCAGGTCAAACCTACCAAAATTTTCCTATAAATAGAGGGCTAAGTTAGAATTGAAAATCACACCAGAAACATAAGCTTTCTCTCTTTCTCTCTCTAGATTATTGAGTGTATTTTGTGAGTATTTAGATACTTGGTGAGTTGCTATTCATCAGTGCAAGTTTCCTTCAGCCTTATACCGATCAGAAGTACTGCTCTTTTGAGGTAAGGGATAGTAAGGGATAGTAAGGGATATTAAGGGATTTTAAGGGTTGTTATGATTTTCAGTTTCGTAATTTTTCTGATCTTCAAAAATTTGAAATGATATTTTGATGAGTTTTCTTGATTGTGTCCAAAAATGGTGATTTTTGGATGTATAGATTGAGAGTTATGAATTTTATGAGAAAAGACTATTTTAAAAGTAATCGCTTATAATTCCTTGTGGTTAACTCTAAAATTGATGAAATTTTTATTGGGAGTACATGTATATGATAGAAGTATACTCTGTAAATTTCAGAATTTTTAGACAAAAGTACAATTTTTGATAAATGTCTAAATATTCGGCTATTTTGGCCATATGAAAAATAGTAAATGACTTTTAAAAATTCTGAGAAAAATATATGTTCACTATGGGACTATATTATGCTAAATCTCAGAAAAGAAATATTTTTGGAACTGATTTGGTATTTTTCATGAAAATGGTCTAGCTATGAGTAAATGAATTAAATATGTTTTGTGAAGAAAGAAAATTGGAAAATAGGATTTTATGGCTTGAGAATCCTATATGAGGTATATGCAGATTTTTGATGAGGGTTTTGATTATTGATGATGAAATTGTAAGAGTTGGCATTTTAGGATGATTAAATGCATTAATTAGTAAAGTGTAAACAATTAAAATAAATTGTTTATAAATTTAAGTAATGTTATTCTTTCAATATCATTATACCGAAATATTGGTATGAATTTTACTGTAGAATTTCTATCTTTTGTGTCGGGGTTACTATTCATGTGTTACGAATATTACTCTTGAGATTAAAACTATATGTTGATCATATTATTTTTTTTATCATCATATATAACATTTTTATAACCCTGATGTTGAAATTCTCTTTCACTGGAGTGTAAAGATGGGTAGATTATTGGTATGATCATGACTAGGGTTCTCTTTGGCCTGTAGTGCAAAGTTGAATTGTGACTGGTATGATCATGACCATTGAATTTATAATTGAATATCTTAAGCTTAAGTGCAAAGGTGAATTGATCAACATGGTTATAATTATTGTTTATATAAATTCTGAAATGATTATATATTTCTTTGAGATATGAATATATTTGGCCTGTAGTGCAAATATGAATTGTTGATGAATATCTTTGGCATGTAGTGCAAAGATGGCCTGTTGATGAATATCTTTGGCCTGTAGTGCAAAGATGAACTGTTGTTGAATATCTTTGGCCAGTAGTGCAAAGATGGTTTGTTGATGAATATCTTTGGCCCGTAGTGCAAAGATGGTTTGTTGATGAATATCTTTGGCCCGTAGTGCAAAGATGGATTTGTTAGTATGATTATAAACAGGAACTGTGATTTGGTATAACCATGATCTTTGATGTTTCAGGTAAAGACAGGTGATGAAAATATTCTTCGTCCTGGGTGCGAAGAAAAATTTATAGTCACAATTATGATTATGAGTTATTCATATGATTGTGAAAAGGAACTGTTGAGTGATGTTACATGGATAAAATATTGTTGGTAGATTTTTAACATGGAGAAGATAATAGACTTTATAGTCTATTTGACTCTTCTAATGGATTGCTCGTTCCGCTGCAACTATGGTTGAAATTTTTATCATTTACCATATGTTCTAAATCTCTGATTTATTGTTGATGAAGGCTATTGATAATTGAATTATCTTTAGTCATGATATTCTTTACTGAGCTAGTTGTGCTCACCCTTTTGCTTCACAATTCCTTTCAGGTAATAAGAGTGTAGCTGGGTCGAGCGGGGGTAACAAGGGAATAGAACGGTGGTCATCATTTAGTAGTTATATTTGGTGAAGAAAATAGGGTGAGGCGAACCCAACGTTGGAAGAGTGTTTTGTCACTATCATACAAGATGTCTAATGACATACAAACTCGTGTCATCATAAGACAGGGTTGTGCTCATCCACTTGCTGAGTATATCTATGGGCACTACCTATATAATCTTGGTGTTTGTTTGAAGTATAATTCTCAATTAGAGACAGTGGAGATAATGATAAGTCAAGAGAAGACTCACCATTGGGAAGAATATGATAGTAATCTTCTCATTTTTCTTTGGGGTCTATTGGGTCAACCAAGGATATTTCTGTGGCCATATGATATCTATCATAACCTAGACGCGTGGCCTCCCATGTACGAAGGTTTCCTTGAGCACTTCCCAAATATTCTAATTTCTAAAACAGTTTTTGACTATACCTTTATGTAAGGTGTTATTGTGAGGTGATGTCCACGGTTGGAACATGAGTCACACTTGGTATATATTTGTATCCAAACTCACAGCATATGTGTTGTTGTATTTTGCACGACAATTGTTGTAATAAAGTTGTAGTTGTTTTCTGTACCATGTATTTGACGACTCAGAATGGGTTGGATGGAATGGACCTATTTTGGGGTTGTCACATTACCTCCCTATTAGCAATTTCTATGTGTAAAGGGAAATTCAACTCTTCACTAGGTAATTCTAACCTCTTAGCAAATTCATCAGATATAAACGAGCAAGTAGCACCCGAATCAAATAATACATATGCATTTATATCATTGAATGAGATAATACCTGACACGATATCTTTTGATTGTACTGCATCCTGAACCGTCATGTTGAAAGTTTTGGCTGTGGGTCTGTTTGATGAGGTTGGTCCAGTAATGGTTAATGTACCTCCACTGCTACCTCCCTTGCTTCCCGTTGTCTCTCCAGCTTTCTTCTTAGGGCACTCGCAAGCAAAATGATCCTTTGACCCGCAGGTGTAGCAAACATTCTTCTTGGGTTGATTGCAATTTGGGGCAATATGACCCTCCTGGCTACAGTTAAAGCATACACGCTTCCCCCTTAAGCACATACCCGTGTGAAACTTCTCGCATGTAGGACATGCTTCAAACTTCTTCTTCTGCTGGTTACCCTGCTGGTTTCTAGCACCCACATTTGTACTCCACTTTCTCTTCAGGTTATTGTTACCATTTTCACTGCTACCACCACCATTCTTAACTTCGCCTTCATTCTTCTTCATTCTTTGTTCTTGATTAAACTTCGTTACAGCCTCGCCTCCACCCTCAATGAGAATTGCCTTCTCCAGTACTGCTGTAAATGTCTTCAGCTGAAACATGGAGACCCTACTGTACAACCAGGGTTTCAGTCCCTACTCAAACCTCTTAGTCTTGCGCTCATCTGTGTTAACTTGATATGGCGCAAACCTCGCCAATTAGTTAAATTTTGTGGCATACTCTGATACCGTCATTGATCCCTACTTCAGCTCTAAAAATTGTACCTCCATCAGATTCTTTGAACTCTCTAGGAAATAAGTCTCGAAAAATATCTCCTTAACCCTATCCCAAGTCATCACCCCTTGACCTCCTCGAGTTTTATTATCTTGCCACCAATAACTAGCCTCTGCTTTCAACATAAATGTTGCAAAAGAAGTCTTCTGATTATCACTTACTCTAGCAACATCAAAAACTTTCTCTATCTCCAAGATCCAGGTCTGTACCTCAACTGGATTCATGGACCCACGAAATTCTGGTGGCCCAATCGCCTTGAAGTCCTTAAATGTCACAGCTTGATTCTGTGGCTGATTCTGTAATGCACCCATTAGTAACGTTACTAACTGTTGAACTGGGTTAACCTCAACATTGTTGTTATTGGTATATCCCTCAGGGGTTCTTTGTCGTGGTTGACGTCTTGGAGGCATTTTCTGTTAAAATATACTAATTAGATTATTATTCAATCTTCTAGGTATTATGTACTTAACTTGCTAATCACAAAAATCCACACATAACACATAATATCTTCAATAATTAATAACTTTTATTCATTCATAATATTTTAAAACATAATAATGACAGCATTCTTGCTATCTACATCACTTTCCTGAACTACAAAAGTTTCAGGATAACTTCATCATCACCATATCCCATTGGTTATATCGTACTCGGGATTTACATCTTATTTACTCATTAATCACATAGTAATTACATTTATGATGACCTACTAAAATGTTGCGTAGCCTTACGATGCTCTTCTTTCATAATACGGAACATTGTTCGACGATCTAACATGTACGATGGCAGCGTCTCGAACTTAATCAGATAACACATGACCCGATCTTGAGTCGATTGATCACGGTGTTGAAAACACTATTTATCTCTTCCATCTTGATCTTCTTCACTTGTACATCTCTCTCTGCTACCCCGACTCGTTTAGAAGCTTCCTCGTACACGTCTTCGGCTCTTGCCCTCTTAGTAGACTCTTCTTTCAGCTTGTTCTTCAGTTCCACGATCTCCTTTTTCATTTGCTCATTCGCTCCTTCAGTGTGGATCAGCTTCCCTTCGACATTACTTAGACGTTCATCTAGATCCTGGATCTCGTTGTCCTTCTGCGCCATTGAGGTCTGCTGTTTAGCTACTATCTCTTCCAACTCCTCAGCTCTATCCTGAAATTCCACATTGCAGTCGTATACTTCGTCGTACATACGGGCAGCGATCGAGTTTAGTGGAAGCTCTTCCTCCTCGTCCTCCTCATACCCATCCGACTGTGGCAGCTTAACGGGGCCCTCCTCGTCCGTCTCTACCTCATCATCTTCATCAGGTATCCTCTCCTGGTCAACCACTGTAACCAACGGAGATGATTCCCGTGGCAGTAGTTATTCCTAAACCACCTAAATATCTCAAGGCTCATCCTCTCTAGGCATCTGGATCCTTCCTCTCTAGCCTGACTGGATTCTCCTACATTAGCCATCCTGACAACAAAATTTTAAGTTTTAATTACTAATTATTACTACTCAACACTCACGAGCACGTAAGTTACAATCACATAATCACATAAGTGTCTTATTACTTTTTCTTAAAACTAGATAAGAGTTTATCACAACTATCTTTTTAAAGGTTACTTCCTAAGGCTTTTCCTACACCTAAGGTTCATAACCTAAGGCTCTGATACCAACTTGTGACACCCCTAAATCTGGGTACTTCATTCTCACAAGACTTGGTGTTCACTTTCCATACATTCATACTACCTACCCAAGTATAATAAAATTTAAACCATAAATCCTCCCATTAAAAGGGTTACATCATTAAATCAAAAAGTCTCCCAGGTTATCTAACCTTTAACATAAAATAAGTGCAGAAATAAAATAATTACATCACATCATTTAAATAAAGTCTATCAACATAAAAGCCAATAAATTACAAGTCTTCATCACTTGTACATTTTTTCTTTCCCTTTGATTGTGGTAGGTTCATCGACCTTCTCAACCTTAGCTTCAATAATTATTTTTATGCAAGAGTGAGTAAAACAAATGCTCACTAGATATAGCATTGAACAACAATAGAATAATAACTGTCAATGAATAAGCTCATTAGAACTGAATAATACTCTATCAATGATAACCAAAAAATGGAATCAAAATATGAAATATATCTGAGGGTCATAAGACCACGAACTATGTCCAAGGTTACAAGTAATCTTTCAACTTTAACCTAAATAGTTATATTGTAGGGACTTCACGTACTTAGGGTAATCAGCCCTTCGTACCATGTATTATGCACAAACATCTAAACGTATCGCGTACCCCTATAATAGGGTTGTTCTTCTTAGTTTTAGAGTACAAGTCTGCACCAAAGAAAATTTGATTTGAATAAGCTTCAAGGGTAATTTAGAGTTTATCGATCATCAACTAAAGGATTAGCTGAATCAACAAAGTTTGATAATACTACGGTTGATCAATAATAACATAATATGGAACAAATAAGAATCATAGGTGAACCAACTATATATTAAACTCATGCTTAGAAATAACTAAAAAGCATAAGTATTGAATAAAAAAATAAACCTTGCTTGAACAATATTAAGCTAAGGTTATGATCTTGTGATAAAAGAATTAAGTTATGGATATGTACTAAGGAATAATAAGCTTAGAATGAAACTTGCTCAAAATAACAATAATATTTTGATTTGTGTTAAGTAAATGAAATAGAATAATTCAGTTAGAGATTTGAGTCCAAGAATTTGCATTTCTCATAAAAGAATAAAACTAAGAAAACTTGCTTAACTATAAACAAGTTAGAATAACTCAACAATGATTAGAATTCAAAATTTGCTTGAATAACGTTAGGGTTAGAGCTTGCTCAAATAAAGTTTAAGGATAAAAGAATTTGCTTAATTAAAGTTTAGGGTAAGAAACGTGCTCAATGTAAAGAGGTAAGGTTTAAAAACTTGCCTCGTACGTAAGCTATAAATTTACAACTCACGTTCACCTACACATAGTATTAGAATCACAATATCTATTAGATATACTAACATCCATTTTCCCAAAATAACACTCACTTTTAGATAAACTTGTTATTTTAGTACAAGTTTTACTTTAAACCATATGCATTTCAGAAATCACAAGTATTAACTTCAAAACACTTATTCACTATTCATGTGTACATTAAATCATAACATATCACTTTCATAACTTACTAATCTTTTACAACTTTAGAATTACTAACCACATGATACGATTCTGTTTTAACCTCTTCATTACATGTTTCTCACATTAACATATCATTAGACCAAGTTACAATGGTGTTCTAGGTCTGGAGAAGTAGCAGGCACCACTACCTCTAATTAGGGTATGGCGTAGTTGCACCATATTTAAGCCTGGGATTGGCGCAGTTGCGCTGCAGAGCAGCTGTGCCGTTTCTGGCCTTGACACCAGCGCAGTTGCGCTGGTGCGCAGATAGAAACTATGCAGTCTACTGTAACAGCTCTGTTTAGCCCAACTTACATGAATTTCCTCCACAAAATAGTAAATTAAGCACACCCAACTAATATAGAACTCATACAAACATGATTCCTCACATATATACTAACTTAGAACAATTAAACAATAACTACAACTAATTTAAATCCTTGAATTCCATGTTTTATACCAAAAACTCCATTTTTAACATTCTTGACAAAAATTAATATTGTTATCACAATTCTACACCAATTTAACTCATTCAAACTACGTTCTCTTCGTTTCTTACCGAATTAACATATTTAAGACTCAATTTACATATTAGTTTACAAATTAATCACCAAATTTGGTACTTTCACAAGCCATATACATAAACATATATTATAAACAATTTTTTTCCTTTTTAAATGTAATTAGCACACTAATTCTTGTCTAAATGCTAGTTCTAACATCACAGGAACATATAAATACAATAATTCAGTTTATAACAACCATTCAAGAAGAATTGAATTCACAGAAAATTGAAAACTCGTGAGTATAGAATATTCATATATATAATATTTAGGGTTATGGAATCATACCTTCTCTTGCTTGAACAATCCTTGCTAATCATAGAGAATTGCTTTGGACATCTTAAGAATCCTCTCTCAACTCTCTCTCAACCTCTCTCTCTCAATATCTCTGAAAACTCTTTTCTCTTCTTAGACTTAAGCCAAATACTTTTCACGTAAAATAAAACAGACGCTCCTAATGTAAGACCCCAACTTTTATGAATAAAGATGAATTTTCTATAAATATCATTTTTGAATGTTAAGGAGTGAATTTGATATAATGTTATAGTTTTGGGTAATATTTATAAATTTGCAAAGTATGCAATTTGTTATATTATATTCGATTGGTCGGAGAATATTTGTTTTAACAGGGAATATTCGTACGACGGCACAATCATTAGTGGACTCCACAACGAAATTATTATCGGAATGAGAAAACGACAAAAATATCTTTTTATAAAAATAACGACGGATGTTTTACCGTTAACTGTTAAAATACCCGGTGTTAAAAGTACAGTAATACGCGTGGTTGCATAGTAGCACACGGTATTGATTATTGATGCTTACGTGAGAAGTCACTCAGTTATACTCAATTATTGCTACAGTAATTGTTGCATCATATCTCTCATATTATTGATTCAATTATTGTCACAGTATCATCTGCATAATATTTTATATTATTAAATTAATAATTGAAACGACAAAATTATTCATATTATTATTTGTAATATTGACAATGTCTAGAAGTTCTGTCAAGGAGTCACCTAATTGCGTGCCAATAAGGAAAAATTCTTATCGGAAAGCCCCCTCTTTCCTGAGAACGACCTGGTTGTTAAATATTACGAATTATAATAATGATGATAAATGTTGTTAAAAATATTGAGGGGATTTTTATGAAGTATTTGATGTAAATTTTGCTTATTTTATGGACTCCCATTTACCCATTTTTCAAAATAATCGGTAAAAAATTATTTAATATAATAAAAGTGGGGCCACATATGGGGCCCACATGTGGAAGAAAAATGGAAATGGGGGGGGGGATGGATGTTACGTATATATAAAGTAATGTTATATATATATATATATATATATATATATATATATATATATATATATATCTGTGTGTGTGTGTGTATGTGTTTTGAAAAAGTTGCCAAAGGGATTACAAAATGGATTCACGGGGGATCATCCCGCGACTTATTTTAAGCTCATGTTATATATATATATATATATATATATATATATATATATATATATATATATATATATATATATATATATATATATATATTAAAAATTTTCGTTTTATTAGAATATTTTATTGCATTGTACAGCCTAGTAAAATCAAAATTTTTAAAATTTCCAATCGGCCGAACGCCCGTGACTTTTCCTTCACTATGCGTCCAAATAGTATCATTTCCATTCTCCTATAAATAGGATGCTTAGTTAGAATTGAAAATCACACCAGAATCAAAGAATTCTTCTTCTATAATATTGAGCGTATTTCTTTCGAGTTTTAGAAAGCTTTGAGAGTAGAAAATAATGAAAGTTTTCTTCAAGAATATCCCCGCTATACCAGTTAGAATACTCTTCTTTTTAAGGTAAGGGATATTATTTTTATTCAGTATTCATATAAAATAATATTTTCTTCCATACTCTGTAGTATGTAAGTAATATTATTTTGTTTCAGATTTTGAATTCTACACTCGTTTTGTTAAAGTTTTGGCTTCTATACTCCATAAAATTAGTAGAATATCCTTGATATTTGCGCTTCATCTAGAATCTTTTCATTGAAATATTATTCTGAGCATTCTTAATAAGTTTTAACCTTTTTATGTCGGAGTACTATTCATGGGGTAATATTCCCGAATTACTATTCACCCGGGGTACTACTCATAACAAAAATTGATTTCTTTTCGGTCCAAATCATTTTTGATATAATATTATTCTTGAATTTTACTCCACAAAGCAGTATCATGTTGACAATTTGGACATTATTGAATTCTGGATAAATTAAATTATAAATCTTTAAAAATTTATCATTTGATTTCTTTTAATTGAATTCTTATATCATTGTCATCATCCTCATGCTTATATTGTTATGAAAGTCATCTTTGGCCCGTAGTGCATAGATGGACTTGGTATGATTATGACCAAGGATTATTCGATATAATCATGACCGTAATATTACAAATAATGTGGTAAAAGTTCTCATTGGGCCGTAGTGCATTGATGGACAGTTGTTGGCATGATCATGACCATTGATGAAAACACGAATATCATTGGCCCGTAGTGCATGGATAATTTGTGGTCGTGATACTAATGAATATCCTTGGTCGTAGTGCAGGGATGATGTGGATTATTTATTAAGCTGAGTCCCAGCGATAAAATTGATGATAAATTCTTTTAAATCATAGAAGATAGTAGATATCATGCTCTACTTGACTCTTCTAATGGATTGCTTGTTCTGCTGCAGTTAAACTTGATGTTTATTATATTTTATCAGTTTAACACTGTTGAAGGCTAACGATAATTTATTCTGCATTATCTTAGTCATAACATTTCTTACTAGGCTAGTTGAGCTCACCCCTTTTATTTCATTGTTCTCTTCAAGAAATGAGAATATAGCTGGGACTAGTCAGGGAACGGAGTGACGGTCCAGATGTTTGCATTAGTAGTCCTCACTATTCTGTAAAATAGTGTGGTAATAAATGTGTTGAGGACTTATTTTGAGTTTTAATACTGTCTAAAAGATAATATTTGTATTAAAACTCACAGCTCATGTTGTATATTTAAGTTTGTATTTATATTTTGTACCATGTATTTGGTGACTCAGAATGGGTGATGTATACCTATTTTGGGGGGCGTCACAGTTGGTATCAAAGCTTAGGGATATGATCCCTGGCTGTGATGTGAGACAAGAACTAGGAGGGGAGAGACGGGGAATTCCTTCGCTAGTATGACCTACCTAAGTTTATTTGTTATTTAATTGGTCGGTCAGAATATAGGGATAATATGTGGTGTGTCAATTAACCCTTGTTTTGTGGTAGTATTTGAAAATGACATCCGAGAATGTTGAGAATAGCAATAGAGCACAGGAGACCGTTGAGTCACCAACGACCAATACCTAGGATAATATGCAACAGGAAGGCAATAATCCTCAGGAAAATAATAACACTGACCAAATGATGAACGATGGGATGTTCAGAGGCTTTATGCAATTCATGCAATATCAGGCGAGAGCAAATCCTGTCCAAAATATAGGTGGAAACACTGGCAACTCTCGGACGGTCACCGCTAAACAGTTCAAGGAACTGGGACTGTAAGACCCTAACTTATTAATAAATGAAATTAAATTTCCTCTATTTATTATTTTGAAATAGAAATGGTTGATTTGATTAATGTGGTTAGTTATGGATAAAATGCGCAAATATTTCAAATAAACAAGTAGTTATAAAATATTCATTTTTGGTCGGTGAATATTCGTTTGGTCGTGGAATATTCTTGCTGTCGGGGAATATTCGTATGACGGCGCAACCTTGTGTGGGCCCCATAACGAAAAGCGATTGGATTAACAAAACGACAAGTATAAGTTGTTTATAATTAACGGCGTAGTTGTTACCGTTAATACTGTTAGAATACCTGGTGGTTAAAATACAGTAGCACACGGTATTGTACCAATTATTGATTCTTACGTAAGAAGGCACTACTCAATAAGTGTTACAGTAGTTACTGTTCAATATTTTATTTTATTGATTCAATAATTGCTGCGTTGATATTTTATATTATTGTTGTTTCAATAATTGTTGCTGCACAGTATTTTCCATTATCAGATCAATAATTCATATTATTTGAATAATATTATTAGATAACATTATTGGTAATGTTTAGAAAGTTCTGTCTAAGGAGAGGTTTGGTCATCTAATTGCGCGCTAGTAAGGAGAAATCCTTATTAGAAAGCCCCCTCTTTCTTGGGAACGGCTTGGTTGTCATAAATGTGATTATGTAATATTATTTGTGAATAATTAATTATTGATTCATATGATAAGGAAATATTTATTCTATGTGGATATAAATGTTGGATATATTTATTGTGGTTAAAAATGAAGGAGTTAATGTTGATGTGTTTTATCAGTATTTTTATCAGAATGGAGGTAATAAAAATCAAATCAGGGTTTTTGAGAAATATTGCGGGGGTTATAATTTTTAATCCGACCGTTGGATCGTGGTAATTTTTGGATATGTTATTCATATATAAGTTGAGTATATGTCCACAAATTTTGAACCGTTAAAAATGAACGTATGATTTGTTATGAATTTTACGAGATGACTGGTTCAGAAATTGCAGAAGTTGCGAAATTTGTCATTTTGGCAGAAAATTCTAGAACTGGTGGGCCCCACTTTTGGTTGGTGAAAATGTGCTGAGATTTTTATTCAAATGTGGTGGGTGGGAATAGTAGCAGGTAAAACCATCAGTTACAGGTTAAGACTGCTTCGGCGTGCTAACATTTTCTTATAAATAGCGGGCTAAGTTAGAATTGAAAATCACACCAGAAACAAGTTTTCTCTCTTTCTCTCTCTAGATTATTGAGTGTATTTTGGAAGTATTTAGATACTTTGTGAGTTTCTATTCATCAGTGCAAGTTTTCTTCAGCCTTATACCGATATTCCGATCAGAAGTACTGATATTTTGAGGTAAGGGATATTATTTTCTTCTTAAATGATATTATTTTCTTCAATATCATTATGCTGAAATATTGATATGAGTTTTTTTTATCAAATTTAGAACTTTTTGTGTCGGAGTTACTATTTACGTATACGTCACTATTCACGTATACGGCACTATTCACGAATACGACACTATTCATCAAAAAATAAAATTTTCCCTTTTTGTCCAAGATGTCTATTATGGTTACTATCTTTGATTGTATCCATGTTTTGATCTTTATTTTTAAATTCTGCTTCACAATTGATTATTATGAAGTATTATTGATCTTGGATAAACTGTTATACGAATCTCTACTATTTGTCCTTCTGTCTCACTGGATTCATTTTCTTTAAGATATTTTTCATCATCCTCAGTCCTAAATGATGATATTACTGAATATCTTTGGCCTGTAGTGCAAAGATGTATGATTACCTGATGAATATCTTTGGCCTGTAGTGCAAAGATGAACATGTGTTGAGATGAACATGACTGACTGGTGATACAAATGAATATCTTTGGCCTGTAGTGCAAAGATGAATATTTGGTTAAAGATGATTATTAATTGATATTACAGGGATAAAATATTGATGATAGACTTTTAAATCTTAGAAGATAGTATAATTCATTCTCTACTTGACTCTTCTAATGGTTTGTTGTTTCCGCTGCAGTTGTTGATCTAAAACTTGTTGTCGATTATATTCTATCAAATTTTTCCCTGTTGAATACTAATGATAATTTGTTGTATATTATCTTGGTCATAATATTCTTTATTGAGCTAGTTGAGCTCACCCTTTTCCTTTTTGTTCTATTTTTCTTCTCAGGAGGTGAGAACATAGCAGGATCTAGTCGGGGTATGGAGTGATGGTTCTAGAAAGATATTTTAGCAGTCCTCACTATTTCTGTAAAATAGTGTTTGAATAATTGTAATGAGGACTTATTTGAGTGTGGATATTGTCTAGAAGACAATATTTGTATTTAAACTCACAGTATGTGTTGTCGTATTTTGCACGATAATTGTATTATTGAAGTTGTAGTTTTCTTTTTGTACCATGTATTTGGCAACTCAGAATGGTTGTTGTATACCTATTTTGGGGGCGTCACAGTTGGTATCAAAGCTTAGGGATATGGTCCCTGGCTGAGATGTGAGACAAGAACTAGGAGGGGAGAGACGGGGAATTCCTTCGCTAGTATGACCTGACTAAGTTTATTTGATGTTTATTTGGTCGGTCAGAGTATAGGGATAATATATGACATGACTATTGACCCTTGTTTTATGGTAGTATTTAAGAATGGCAGCTGAGAACGTTAATAATGGAGTAAATCAGACCGTGGAGACACCTTTGATCATCACCCAGGGGAACATGCAACAGGAAGGCAATATTCCTCCTGTAAACAACGTTACTGAGCAAACGATGAATGATGGAATGTTTAGGAGCTTTTTGCAGTTCATGCAAAATCAGACGAGGGAGACTCGTGTGCAGAATACGAGTGGAAATGATAACACCGCGCGGTTTGTCACAGCCAAGCAGTTCAAAGAATTGGGACAACCAGAATTTAAGGAAAAGCAGAATCCGATCATGGCAGAAACGTGGGTCAAGCAAATTACCAAGATATTCGATGTCTTGGGATGCACGGAGGAACAGAAGGTTCCATTCGCCACCTTTATGTTCCGCGGTGAGGCAAACTACTGGTGGGAGTCTGTGAAGCGTACCCAGCCTGACACACTCAACATGTCCTGGGAAACATTTCAAAAACTGTTCAATGACAAGTACTTTCTTGAAAGTATTCGTCATATGAAGGAGGTGGAGTTTATCAGACTGGAACAAAATAACATGACGGTGTCTCAATACGAGGCGAAGTTTGCAGAGTTATCCAGGTTTGCACCTCATTTGGTCGAAAATGAGGAACGAATGACAAGGATGTTTCTGAGAGGTCTAAAACCCGAGATTCGGCAATATCTTATCTCTCATAAATTTTCTTTATATTCAGATGTTATAAACAAGGCTCAATTATTAGAGTGAGATAATGAGTATGTGCAATCGAGGGACCACAACCAGGGTCATACCGGTGGCGGCAGTCATCGAAGCAATGAAAACCAGCAGGGAGGAAAACATTCGGACAAAAGCGGTAACCACTCTGGTGGTAATCGTGGCCATGATAATAGATGGAGCGAGTCGGGAGGAGATTTCAAGAAGAGAAGGTACAACAATGATAAGCACAAACATCAACTGCTTTTAGGGGAGGAGAACGAGCACCAGTCGTTTGTTACAAATGCGGGAAGGAGGAACACATCAGCCCAAACTGCCCACAACAGTTCAAGGTATGTTATAACTGTGAAAAGGAAGGTCATATAGCTAAAGATTGTCTTGTTGTGAAACCAAGTTCAACAGGGATAGTGACTCCGAAGGCTGTTCTGGACAAGTCAAAATCGGTGGTTCCTAGAAGGGCGTTTGTCGTGAATGCCCAAAATGCGAGGAACCCAAACGAGGTGATCACAGGTAAGCTAATCATAAACTCTTGCAAAGTTTATACCTTATTAGATACCAGTTCTACCCATTCTTTTATCTCTCCTGCTTGTGCTCAACGTTTAAACTTGACTTCAGAGAAATTAGACTTTGACCTATCTGTGGAGACTCCGTTAGGAGAAACTTTACTCATCATGCCAAAATTGATTGTTTTCGTAAGGTTGTTAGTTTTCATATTCCTAACCAACCTGTTATGCGAATTCAAGCAACCAAACCACTAAAATCAATCGCTGTCATACCAAGCCATAAAGCCATTCGTTTATTAAAAAACGGATGTCAAGCTTTCATAGCCCACGTTATGGACTTGAACAAAAACACGTCAGATTTGAATAATATTTCTGTTGATAGTGAATTTCCTGATGTATTTCATGAAGAACTTCCCGGTCTACCCCCATAACGTGAAGTTGAATTCTTTATTGACCTTGAACCTGGTACAAAGCCCATTTCTAAAACCCCATATCAAATGGCTCCTATTGAACTTCAGGAGTTAAAGGTTCAACTACAGGAGTTGTTGGACATCGATTTTATTCGTCCTAGTACATCTCCTTAGGGTGCTCCTGTGTTATTCGTAAAGAAGAAAGATGGGAGTATGCGACTTTGTATCGACTACCGAGAATTGAATCATGTCACTATCAAGAATTGGTATCTGCTACCTCGCATTGATGACCTGTTTGACCAGTTGCAAGGAGCACAATTCTTTTCAAAGATCGATCTTCGTTCTGGATATCATCAGCTGAAGATTAAATCTGAGGATATTCCAAAGACTGCCTTCATAACTCGGTACGGACATTATGAATTCTTAGTCATGTCTTTTGGATTGACTAATGCTCCTGCTGCCTTCATGAATATGATGAACCGTGTATTCAAAGAATAATTAGATCAGTTCGTTGTTGTCTTTATTGATGACATCCTCATCTATTCCAAAAGCCGTGAAGATCATGAGCGCCATTTGAAGCTGGTACTGCAAAGGCTTCGTGAAAATAAGCTATATGCCAAATTGAAGAAATGTGAGTTATGGCTTGAGGAAGTAGCATTCCTTGGGCACGTGGTGTCAAAACATAGAGTATTTGTTAACCCGACGAAGATTGAAGCCATACAAAGTTGGGAGCAACCGAAGTCGGTGACCGAAGTACGTAGCTTTCTGGGCTTAGCTGGGTATTACCGGAGATTCGTGGAAGGATTTTCTAGAATTGCTACTCCGTTAACTCAGCTGACTCGAAAGGATACAAAATTCGGTTGGAGCGAGGATTGTGAGAAGAGTTTTCAAGAACTTAAGAGGAGACTCATTTTGGCACCTGTTCTGACAATACCATCTGGTTCGGATGGATTTGTTATCTACAGCGATGCTTCAGGCAAAGGGTTAGGATGTGTTCTCATGCAACATGGGAAAGTCATAGCCTATGCCTCGCGACAACTCAAAGAATATGAGAGAAATTATCCTACTCATGATTTGGAGTTGGCAGCAGTCGTTTTCGCGTTGAAGACTTGGAGACACTACCTGTATGGGGAGAAAGTGGAGATCTATACGGATCATAAAAGCCTCAAATATTTCTTCACCCAAAAGGAACTCAACATGCGACAATGACGTTGGCTTAAGCTGTTGAAAGATTACGATCATACCATCCAATATCGTCCTAGAAAAGCGAACGTAGTAGCTGACGCATTGAGTAGAAGATCATATGCGGGTACAAGTGCAATGTTGTTAACACAAAGGCCCATTTTGTATTATTTACAAAGGATGGAGATAGAGATGAAGGCTCCAAGTACCCACATGATGATATCAAATATATGAGTAGAACTGACTTTAATCGATAAAGTTAAAGCTGTTCAAGCTACGGACATGGAGCTGATGCGTATGAAGAAGAAAGTGCAAGAAGGTGCTATTCCAGAAGCAAGAATCGATGAAGAAGGAATACTTCGAGTCAACTCCAGACTTTGTGTTCCTAACGATTTTGACTTGAAGCATAGAATCATGATGAAGGCACACAACACACCGTTTGCAATCCATCCTGGGAGTACCAAAATGTATCATGATCTTAGACATACATTTTAGTGGAGCAATATGAAAAGAGAGATCACGGAGTTTATCTCGAGGTGTTTAACTTGTCAACGTGTAAAGGCAGAGCATTAAGTGCCAAAGGATCCATTGCAACCACTTGAGATCCCAAAATGGAAGTGGGAACACATTACCATGGATTTCGTTACAGGTCTTCCCAAGGTTTCTCAAGGCATAGATGCGATTTGGGTTATTATTGATAGATTAACCAAGTCTGCTAATTTCTTTCCTATACGTGAGACTTATTCCCTTGAACGTTTTGCTCGTATGTACGTGAATGAGATTGTGAGAATGCATGGTATGCCAGTATCCATAGTTTCGGATCGTGACCCAAGATTCACTTCACGATTTTGGGTTAGCTTGCAGAAAGCTATGGGCACGGATTTACGATTTAGTTCAGCATACCATCCTCAAACGGACGGGCAATCAGAGAGGATTATTCAAACCCTTGAAGATCTATTAAGACTCTGTGTTCTAGATTTCAAAGGAAGTTGGGATAAGTACTTGCCATTGGTGGAATTCTCCTACAACAACAGTTATCAAGCAAGTATAGGTATGGCTCCATTTGAAGCCTTATATGGACGGAAGTGTCGTTCTCCAGTATGCTGGGATGAGGTGGGTGAAGCAACGTTGTTGGGACCAGAATTGGTACGCATAACTACAGAGAAGATCCAAACGATTCGACAACGTATACAAACGTCACAGGATCGACAAAAGAGTTATGCAGATCTTCATCGGAAGGATGTAGAATTTAGTATTGGGGATCATGTATTGTTACGTGTTGCACCATGGAAAGGAGTTACAAGATTTAGGAAGAGAGGAAAGCTCAATCCACGATTTGTTGGTCCATTTGAAATTCTTGACCGAATAGAAAATGTGGCATATCGACTCGCATTACCTCCAAGCATGTCTCGTGTTCATAATGTTTTTCACATATCTGTGCTTCGTAAATATGTGAAAGACCCGAACCACATAATTGAGTTAGAACCAGACGAAATAGCCGAAGATTTAACGTACGAGGAGGTACCTGTTAAGATCTTGGATAGGAAAGAGCATGTTCTACGCACGAAGGTTATGCCACAAGTTAAGGTTTTGTGGAGAAACCATGCTATTGAAGAAATGACCTGGGAGTTGGAATCAGAAATGAAAGCGAGGTATCCTCACCTTTTCGAAACACCAGGTACGTACGTCAATTTCGAGGACGAAATTTCATAAGGAGGGGAAGGTGTAAGACCCCAACTTATTAATAAATGAAATTAAATTTCCTCTATTTATTATTTTGAAATAGAAAGGGTTGATTTGATTAATGTGGTTAGTTATGGGTAAAATGCGTAAATATTTCAAATAAGCAAGTGGTTATAAAATATTCATTTTTGGTCGGTGAATATTCGTTTGGTCGTGGAATATTCTTGCTGTCGGGGAATATTCGTATGACGGCGCAGCCTTGTGTGGGCCCCATAACGAAAAGCGATTGGATAAAGATAACGAAAAGTATAAGTTGTTTATAATTAACGGCGTAGTTGTTACCGTTAATACTGTTGAAATACCTGGTGGTTAAAATACAGTAGCACACAGTATTGCACCAATTATTGATTCTTACGTAAGAAGGCACTACTCAATAATTGTTACAGTAGTTACTGTTCAATATTTTATTTTATTGATTCAATAATTGCTGCGTTGATATTTTATATTATTGTTGTTTCAATAATTGTTGCTGCACAGTATTTTCCATTATCAGATCAATAATTCATATTATTTGAATAATATTATTAGATAGCATTATTGGCAATGTCTAGAAAGTTCTGTCTAAGGAGAGGTTTGGTCATCTAATTGCGCGCTAGTAAGGAGAAATCCTTATTGGAAAGCCCCCTCTTTCCTGGGAACGGCCTGGTTGTCATAAATGTGATTCTGTAATATTATTTGTGAATAATTAATTATTGATTCATATGATAAGGAAATATTTATTCTATGTGGATATAAATGTTGGATATATTTATTGTGGTTAAAAATGAAGGAGTTAATGTTGATGTGTTTTATCAGTATTTTTATCAGAATGGAGGTAATAAAAATCAAATCAGGGTTTTTGAGAAATATTGCGGGGGTTATAATTTTTAATCCGACCGTTGGATCGTGGTAATTTTTGGATATGTTATTCATATATAAGTTGAGTATATGTCCACAAATTTTGAACCGTTAAAAATGAACGTATGATTTGTTATGAATTTTACGAGATGACTGGTTCAGAAATTGCAGAAGTTGCGAAATTTGTCATTTTGGCAGAAAATTCTAGAATTGGTGGGCCCCACTTTTGGTTGGTGAAAATGTGCTGAGATTTTTATTCAAATGTGGTGGGTGGGAATAGTAGCAGGTAAAACCATCAGTTACAGGTTAAGACTGCTTCGGCGTGCTAACATTTTTCTATAAATAGAGGGATAAGTTAGAATTGAAAATCTCACCAGAAATAAGTTTTCTCTCTTTCTCTCTCTAGATTATTGAGTGTATTTTGGAAGTATTTAGATAATTTTTGAGTTTCTATTCATCAGTGCAAGTTTTCTTCAGCCTTATACTGATATTCCGATCAGAAGTACTGATATTTTGAGGTAAGGAATATTATTTTCTTCTTAAATGATATTATTTTCTTCAATATCATTATGCTAAAATATTGATATGAGTTTTTTTATCAAATTTGGAATTTTTTGTGTCGGGGTTACTATTCACGTATACGACACTATTCACGTATACGACACTATTCACGAATACGGCACTATTCACCGAAAAATAAAATTTTTTATTTTTGTCCAAGATGTCTATTATGGTTACTATCTTTGATTGTATCTATGTTTTGATCTTTATTTTTAAATTCTGCTTCACAATTGATTATTATGAAGTATTATAAATCTTGGATAAACTGTTATACGAATCTCTACTATTTGTCCTTCTGTCTCACTGGATTCGTTTTCTTTAAGATATTTTTCATCATCCTCAGTCCTAAATGATGATATTACTGAATATCTTTGGCCTGTAATGCAAAGATGTATGATTACCAGATGAATATCTTTGGCCTGTAGTGCAAAGATGAACATGTGTTGAGATGAACATGACTGACTGGTGATATAAATGAATATCTTTGGCCTGTAGTGCAAAGATGAATATTTGGTTAAAGATGATTATTAATTGATGTTACAGGGATAAAATATTGATGATGAACTTTTAAATCTTAGAAAATAGTAGAATTCATTCTCTACTTGACTCTTCTAATGGTTTGCTGTTTCCGCTGCAGTTGTTGATCTAAAACTTGTTGTCGATTATATTATATCAGATTTTTCACTGTTGAATATTAATGATAATTTGTTGTATATTATCTTAGTCATAATATTATTTACTGGGCTAGTTGAGCTCACCCTTTTCCTTTTTGTTCCATTTTTTTCTCAGGAGGTGAGAACATAGCAGGATCTAGTCGGGTTATGGAGTGATGGTTCTAGAAAGATGTTTTAGCAGTCCTCACTATTTCTGTAAAATAGTGTTTGAATAATTGTAATGAGGACTTATTTGAGTGTGGATATTGTCTAGAAGATAATGTTTGTATTTAAACTCACAGTATGTGTTGTCGTATTTTGCACGACAATTGTATTATTGTTGTTGTAGTTTGCTTTTTGTACCATGTATTTGGCGACTTAGAATGGATGTTGTATACCTATTTTGGGGGCGTCACAGGGACCACCGGAGTTTATTGGAGAGCCAAAATCACTTAAGGCGGACACGTGGATAAAGTAGATCACAAAGATATTTGATGTTTTGGGATGCTCCGAGGAGCAAAGGGTTCCCTTTGCCACCTTTATGTTGCGAGGAGAGGCAGATTACTTGTAACGACCCCAAAATAGGTCCATTCCATCCAACCTATTCCGAGTCGCCAAATACATGGTACAGAAAATAACTACAACTTTATTACAACAATTGTCGTGCAAAATACAACAACACATATGCTGTGAGTTTGGATACAAATATATATCAACTGTGACTCATGTCCCATCAGTGGACAACACCTCACAATGACACCTTAGATAAAGTTATAGTCAAAAACTGTTTTAGAAATTAGAATCTTTGAGAAGTGCTCAAGGAAACCTTTGTACATGGGAGGCCATGATTCTAGGTTGTGATAGATATCATATGGCCACAGAATTATCCTTGGTTGACCCAATATACCCCAAAGAAAAATGAGAAGATTACTATCATATTCTTCCCAATGGTGAGTCTTCTCTTGACTTATCATTATCTCCACTGTCTCTAATTGAGAATTATACTTCAAACAAACACCAAGATTATATAGGTAGTGTTCGTAAATATACTCAGCAAGTGGATGAGCACAATCCTGTCTTATGATGACACGAGGTTGTATGTCATTAGACATCTTGTATGATAGTGACAAAACACCCTTCCAACGTTGGGTTCGCTTCACCCTAGATGATTTACCAAATATAACTACTAAATGATGACCACCGTTCTATTCCCCTGTTACCCCCGCTCGACCCAGCTACACTCTTATTACCTGAAAAGAATTGTGAAACAGAAGGGTGAGCACAACTAGCCTAGTAAAGAATATCATGACTAAAGATAAATAAGTTATCAATAGCCTTTAACAGAATTAAATTAGAGATTTAGAACATATGGTAGATGATAAAAATTTCAACCATAGTTGCAACGGAACGAGCAATCCATTAGAAGAGTCAAATAGACTACAAAGTCTATTATCTTCTCCATGTTAAAAATCCACCAACAATGTTTTATCCCTGTAACATCAATAAACAATTCTGGTCCACAATCATATGAATAACTCATAACCATAATTGTAGTTCTAAATTCCTCTTCTCATCCAGGACGAAGATAATTTTCATCACCTATCTTTACCTGAAACATCAAAGATCTTGGTTACACCAAATCACATTTTCTGTTCATAATCATACTAATAACTTCATCTTTGCACTACGGTCAAAGATATTCATTTGTATCACCAGTTGGTTATGTTCATCTCAACATCTGTTCATCTTTGCACTACTGGCCAAAGATATTCAACATGTCATCTTTGCACTACGGGCCAAAGATATTCATCAACAATTCATCTTTGCACTACAGGCCAAAGATATTCCTCAACAGTTCATATTTGCACTACAGGCCAAATATATTAATATCTCAAAGAAATATATAATCATTTCAGAATTTATATAAACAATAATTATAACCATGTTGATTATTTCACCTTTGCACTTAAGCTAAAGATATTCAATTATAAAATCAATGGTCATGGTCATACCAGTCAACAATTCATCTTTGCACTACTGGCCAAAGAGAACCCATAGTCATGATCATACTAAAAATCTACCCATCTTTACACTCAAGTCAAAGAGAAATATCATCATTAGGGTTATAAAAATGTTATATATGGTAACAAAAATAATATGATCAACATATAATTTTAATCTCAAGAGTAATATTCATAAATCAACTATAATTTGGTTAGAAAAAAAAAATAATTTTATCATGAATAGTAACTCGTTAATAGTAACTCATGAATAATAACTTCGTGAATAGTAACTCATGAATAGTAACTCGTGAATAGTAAATCCGACACAAAAAGGTAGAAATTTCACAATAAAATTCATACCAATATTTTGGTATAATGATATTGAAATAACATTAATTAAACTTATAAACAATTTATTTTAATTGTTTACACTTTACTAAATAATGTATTTAATCATCATAAAATGTCAAACTCATAAGATTTCATCACCAATAACCAAAACCCTCATCAAAAATCTGCACATACCTCATATAGGATTCTCAAGCCATAAAATCCTATTTTACAATTTTTTTACTTCACATAACGTATTTAATTCATTTACTCATAACTAGTCTATTTTCATGAAAAATACCAAATCAATTCCAAAAATATTTTCTTTCTGGGATTTAGCAGAATATAGTCCCATATTGAAGATATATTTTTTTCAGAATTTTTAAAATTCATTTACTATTTTTCATATGGCCAAAACCGCCGAATATTTAGACATTTATCATAAATTGTACTTTTATCCAAAAATTCCGAAATTCACAGAGTACACTCATATTATATAGATATACTTCCAATAAAAATTTCATCAATTTTGGAGTTAACCACAAGGAGTTATAAACGGTTACTTTTAAAATAGTCTTTTCTCATAAAATTCATAACTCTTAATCTATACATCCAAAAATTACCATTTTTGGACACAATCAATAAAACTTATCAAAATATCATTTCAAATTTTTCCAGAATTTTTTGAAGATCAGAAGAAGTACAAACTGAAAAACACAATAACCCTTAAAATCCCTTACTATCCCTTACCTCAAAAGTGCAGTATTTCTGATTGGAATGCAAATCCGAAGGAAACTTGCACTGAATAGCAACTCTCAAAGTATCTAAATACTCACAAAATATGCTTCATAATATAGAGAGAGAAAAAGAGAAAGCTTATGTTTCTGGTGTGATTTTCAATTCTAACTTAGCCCTCTATTTATAGGAAAATATTAGCACGCCGAAGCAGACTTAACCTGCAACCTGATGGCTTTACCTGCTACTATTCCCACCCACCACATTTGAATAAAAATCTCAGCACATTTCTTCACCAACCAAGAGTGGGGCCCACCAATTCTAGAATTTTCTACCAAAATGATTAACTCTGAAAATTCAACAATTTTTGAACCAGTCATCTCGTAAAATTCATAACAAATCATACGTTCATTTTTAACGGTTCAAAATTTTTGGACATATACTCAACTTATATATGTATAACATATCCAAATATTACCACGATCCAACGGTCGGATTAAAAATTATAACCCTCGCAAAATATCTCAAAAACTCTTATTTTTAATACCTCCATTCCGACAAAAATACTGATAAAAAACTTCAACATTAACTCCTTCATTTTTAACCAAAAAAATATATCCCTCATTTATATCCACATAAAATAAATATTTCCTTATCATATGAATCAATAATTAATTATTCACAAATAATATTACAGAATCACATTTATGACAACCAGGCCATTCCCAGGAAAGAGGGGGCTTTCCAATAAGAATTTCTCCTTACTGGCGCACAATTAGGTGACCAAACCTCTCCTTAGACAGAACTTTCTAGACATTGCCAATAATGTTATCTAAGAATATTATTCAAATAATATGAATTATTGATCTGATAATGGGAAATACTGTGCAGTGATAATTATTGAACAACAATAATATAAAATTTTAACGAAGCAATTATTGAATCAATAAAATAAAATATTGAACAGTAATTACTGTAACAATTATTAAGTAGTGCCTTCTTACATAAGAATCAATAATTTCAAAAATACTGTGTAATACCGTGTGCTACTGTGTAATAACGTGTATTACTGTATTTTAACCACCAGGTATTCTAACAGTGTTAATGGTAACAACTACGCCGTTATTTGTAAAAATTCAAATTTGTCGTTTTCTTCATCCAACCGTTATTCTGTTATGGGGCTCACAAATGGCTGTGCCGTCGTACGAATATTCCCCGACAGAAAGAATATTCCACGACCAAACAAATATTTCCCGACAACAATGAATATTTTATAACCACTTGTGTATTTTAAAAAAAAATCATATATCACCCTTAACTTTAATATTTATCAATTTAACCATTTACTGAATAGTAATTATAAGAAAAATTGAATACTTTTATTTCATAAAATTCGGGGTCTTACAATCTCCCCTCCTTATAAAATTTCGTCCCCGAAATTTACGTACCTGGTATTTCGAAAAGTTGAGAATACCTTGCTTTCATTTCAGATTCTATCTCCCGGGTTATCATGATTTCTCCATTGCTCATCTCTCGTGATAACTTCATTTGGGTTCCTCACTTGTTGGGAAGTCATGACAACCGCTCTCCCTTGAACTACCCGACTTTGACTTGTCTGGGGCAACATTTGGCGTCATCACTACCGTTGGAATATACTTTTCTATAGGGCATATTCCTCCCTTAACTGCCTCGTCGTACTCCTGATTCATGATCTGAATCATCAATCTTCGATCCATATCGAATTCAGGTTGACCGCTCTGTACAGGGTAATTCAAAACTCGATGTTGGATTCTCCCAATTGCTTTCCAAAAAGAGAAATTCATATCATCTATTTTAGCCTTCTTAGATCGGACATCTCTTTCCACAATATCCATGTGTCGTGCGGCTTTTGCCCATGCATCACTTATTCTCACTCGTTCAGTTTTTTCTTCTTTCAACTCAGATTTCATCTTTATCATCTTATACTCTGCCAAAGAATGCTTCTGTTCAAGCATCACATATCGGGTAACACAAGCTTAAATTGTTGCATCCTTTTGCTCCACGACCACCTGTCCTCCTTCAGCCTGCTCTTCTAACTCATGAATACAATTTTGAAATTCTACATTTTGATCATATAATACCTCTAATAAATTCTCCTCAGGTGCTTCTTCTTCCTCACTCTCATCTGCTACCTCTGCGACTAGCTCGGGTGCAACTATCAATTCTTCACTGACCACATGGATTTCTCTAATTCCTTCTTCGCCTGACATCACATTATCCTGGTTGATGATTAGAGGTATCCCCACGGTCTCATTCACTCCATTGTTAACATTCTCAGCAACCATTCTCAAATACTGCCATAAAACAAGGGTTAATTAAATAAATTAACATATCACATATTATCCCGATATTATGACTGACCAACAAATAAGCTTAGGTAGGACACACTAGCGAAGGATTTACTCATCTCTCCCCTCCTAGTCCTATTTCCCGATCTCCGCCAGAGATCATATCCCTAAGCTCTGATACCAAATGTAACGAACCCAAAATAGGTCCATTCCATCCAACCTATTCCGAGTCGCCAAATACATGGTACAGAAAATAACTACAACTTTATTACAACAATTGTCATGCAAAATACAACAACACATATGCTGTGAGTTTGGATACAAATATATATCAACTGTGACTCATGTCCCATCAGTGGACATCACCTCACAATGACACCTTACATAAAGGTATAGTCAAAAACTATTTTAGAAATTAGAATCTTTAGGAAATACTCAAGGAAACCTTTGTACATGGGAGGCCATGCTTCTAGGTTGTGATTGATATCATATGGCCACAGAATTATCCTTGGTTGACCCAATATACCCCAAAAAAAACGAGAAGATTACTATCATATTATTCCCAATGGTGAGTCTTCTCTTGACTTATCTTTATCTCCACTGTCTCTAATTGAGAATTATACTTCAAACAAACACCAAGATTATATAGGTAGTGCTCGTAAATATACTCAGCAAGTGGATGAGAAAAATCCTGTCTTATGATGATACGAGGTTGTATGTCATTAGACATTTTGTATGATAGTGACAAAACACCCTTCCAACGTTGGGTTCGCTTCACCCTAGATGATTTACCAAATATAACTACTAAATGATGACCACCGTTCTATTCCCCTGTTACCCCCGCTCGACCCAGCTACACTCTTATTACCTGAAAAAAATTGTGAAACAGAAGGGTGAGCACAACTAGCCCAGTAAAGAATATCATGACTAAAGATAAATAAGTTATCAATAGCCTTCAACAGAATTAAATCAGAGATTTAGAACATATGGTAGATGATAAAAATTTCAACCATAGTTGCAACGGAACGAGCAATCCATTAGAAGAGTCAAATAGACTACAAAGTCTATTATCTTCTCCATGTTAAAAATCCACCAACAATGTTTTATCCCTGTAACATCAATTAACAATTCTGGTCCACAATCATATGAATAACTCATAACCATAATTGTAGTTCTAAATTCCTCTTCTCATCCAGGACGAAGATAATTTTCATCACCTATCTTTACCTGAAACATCAAAGATCATGGTTACACCAAATCACATTTCATGTTCATAATCATACTAATAACTTCATTTTTGCACTACGGTCAAAGATATTCATTTGTATCACCAGTTGGTCATGTTCATCTCAACATCTGTTCATCTTTGCACTACTGGCCAAACATATTCAACAACATGTCATCTTTGCACTACGGGCCAAAGATATTCATCAACAATTCATCTTTGCACTACAGGCCAAAGATATTCCTCAACAGTTCATATTTACACTACAGGCCAAATATATTCCTCAACAGTTCATATTTGCACTACAGGCCAAATATATTAATATCTCAAAGAAATATATAATCATTTCAGAATTTATATAAACAATAATTATAACCATGTTGATTATTTCACCTTTGCACTTAAGCTAAAGATATTCAATTATAAATTCAATGGTCATGGTCATACCAGTCAATAATTTATCTTTGCACTACTGGCCAAAGAGAACCCATAGTCATGATCATACCAAAAATCTACCCATCTTTACACTCAAGTCAAAGAGAAATATCATCATTAGGGTTATAAAAATGTTATATATGATAATAAAAATAATATGATCAACATATAGTTTTAATCTCAAGAGTAATATTCATAAATCAACTATAATTTGGTTAACAAAAAAAAACCAATTTTATCATGAATAGTAACTCGTGAATAGTAACTCATGAATAGTAACTTCATGAATAGTAACTCATGAATAGTAACTCGTGAATAGTAAACCCGACACAAAAAGGTAGAAATTTTACAATAAAATTCATACCAATATTTCGGTATAATGATATTGAAATAACATTTCTTAAACTTATAAACAATTTATTTTAATTGTTTACACTTTACTAAATAATGTATTTAATCATCATAAAATGTCAAACTCATAAGATTTCATCACCAATAACCAAAACCCTCATCAAAAATTTGCACATACCTCATATAGGATTCTCAAGCCATAAAATCCTATTTTTTAATTTTCTTACTTCACATAACGTATTTAATTCATTTACTCATAACTAGTCAATTTTCATGAAAAATATCAAATCAATTCCAAATTTTTTTTTTTTGGGATTTAGCAGAATATAGTCCCATATTGAACATATATTTTTTTCAGAATTTTTAAAATTCATTTACTATTTTTCATATGGCCAAAACCGCCAAATATTTAGATATTTATTATAAATTGTACTTTTATCCAAAAATTCCGAAATTCACAGAGTACACTCATATTATATAGATATACTTCTAATAAATTTTTTATCAATTTTAGAGTTAACCACAAAGAGTTATAAGCCGTTACTTTTAAAATAGTCTTTTCTCATAAAATTCATAACTCTTAATCTATACATCCAAAAATCACCATTTTTGGACACAATCAATAAAACTCATCAAAATATCATTTCAAATTTTTCCAAAATTTTCTGAAGATCAGAAGAAGTACGAACTGAAAAACATAATAACCCTTAAAATCCCTTACTATCCCTTACCTCAAAAGTGCAGTATTTCTGACTGGAATGCAAAGCTGAAGGAAATTTGCACTGAATAGCAACTCTCAAAGTATCTAAATACTCACAAAATATGCTTCATAATATAGAGAGAGAAAGAGAGAAAGCTTATATTTCTGGTGTGATTTTCAATTCTAACTTAGCCCTCTATTTATAGGAAAATGTTAGCACGCCGAAGCAGACTTAACCTGCAACCTGATGGCTTTACCTGCTACTATTCTCACCCACCACATTTGAATAAAAATCTCAGCACATTTCTTCACCAACCAAGAGTGGGGCCCACCAATTCTAGAATTTTCTACCAAAATGATTAACTCCGAAAATTCAACAATTTCTGAACCAGTCATCTCGTAAAATTCATAACAAATCATACGTTCATTTTTAACGGTTCAAAATTTGTGGACATATACTCAACTTATATATGTATAACATATCTAAATATTACCACGATCCAACGGTCGGATTAAAAATTATAACCCTCATAAAATATCTCAAAAACCATGATTTTTAATACCTCCATTCCGACAAAAATACTGATAAAAACCTCAACATTAACTCCTTCATTTTTAACCACAAAAATATATCCCTCATTTATATCCACATAAAATAAATATTTCCTTATCGTATGAATCAATAATTAATTATTCACAAATAATATTACAGAATCACATTTATGACAACCAGGCCGTTCCCAGGAAAGAGGGGGCTTTCCGATAAGAATTTTTCCTTACTGGCGCACAATTAGGTGACCAAACCTCTCCTTAGACAAAATTTTCTAGACATTGCCAATAATGTTATCTAATAATATTATTCAAATAATATGAATTATTGATCTGATAATGAGAAATACTGTGCAGTGACAATTATTGAACAACAATAATATAAAATTTCAACGTAGCAATTATTGAATCAATAAAATAAAATATTAAACAGTAATTACTGTAACAATTATTAAGTAGTGCCTTCTTACGTAAGAATCAATAATTTCAAAAATATTGTGCAATACCATGTGCTACTGTGCAATAACGCGTATTACTGTATTTTAACCACCGGGTATTCCAACAGTGTTAACGGTAACAACTACGCCGTTATTTGTAAAAACTCAAATTTGTCGTTTTTTTCATCCAACAGTTATTCTGTTATGGGGCCCACAAATGGCTGCGCCGTCGTACGAATATTCCCTGACAGAAAGAATATTCCACGACCAAATGAATATTTTCCGACAACAATGAATATTTTATAACCACTTGTGTATTTTGAAAAAAAATTCATATATCACCCTTAACCTTAACATTTATCAATTTAACCATTTACTGAATAGTAATTATAAAAAAAATTGAATACTTTTATTTCATAAAATTCGGGGTCTTACATTACTGGTGGGAATAGGTAAAGCATACTCAACCTGCCGCACTGAAGATGTCTTGGGAGAAGTTCCAAGAACTATTCAACGATAAGTACTTTCCCGAAAGAATTCGTTACATGAAGGAGGTAGATTTCATCAAGCTGGAACAGAACAATATGACCGTGTCGCAGTACGAAGCTAAGTTTGCCTTGTTATCCCGGTTTGCGTCCCACTTGGATGATAATGAGGAAAGAATGACGCGGATATTTCTAAGAGGTTTAAAAACCGAGATACGTTAATATCTAATTTCTCACAAACTATGTTTGTGTTCAGATGTTGTAAATAGGGCTCAGTTATTGGAGCGCAGTAACGAGTCAACCCAACCAAGAGAAAGTAGCCAGCAAAATGATAATACTAGTGGTATCAGTCATCGAAGCGGTGACAACAAACGTGGAGGGAATTAACATGTCAGAAAATGGTAACCACTTCGGTGGTATTCATAGCTAAGACAATAAAAGTAGACATTTCAAGAAGAGGAGATTCAACAATGATGGAAAGACGTCAGCACCAACACTCGTTGTTGAGGAAGGAGAACGACCACCTATCATATGCTTCAAATGCTGAGGGGAGGGAAACATCAGTCCAAATTGTGCGCAGCAGTCCAAAACGTGTTATAATTGTGGAAGAAAAGTTCACCTAGATAGATTTTGTCGTACAGGGAAGCCAAGTCCAGTTGGAATGGTGACACCAAATGTCGTCCCAGACAAGTCAAAACCAATAGTTCAAGGAAGAGCGTTTGTTGTGACCTCCCAGAAAGCAAGGAACCCGAACGAGGTCATCACGAGTAAGCTTATCATAAACTCTAGCGAAGTATATACCTTATTTGATACCAGTTCTACCCATTCTTTTATTTCTCCTACTTGCTCTCAACGTTTAAATTTGACTCTAGAGAAATTAGACTTTGACTTATCTGTTGAAACTCCGTTGGAAGAAACCTTCATTGCATCCACTGTTTATAAGTCTTGTTTGGTTCAAATCGGTACCCTCACATTACCTGTCGATCCTATTTCCTTAAAAATACTTACGTTTTACGTAATTCTAGGGATTGATTGGTTAACTACTCATCATGCAAAAATTGATTATTTTCGTAAGGTTGTTAGCTTTCATATTCCTAACCAACCTATTATGCGAATTCAAGCGACCAAACCATTAAAATCAATCACTGTCATCTCAAGCCATAAAACTATTCGTTTATTGAAAAACGGATGTCAAGCTTTCTTAGCTCATGTCACGGATTTAAATAAAAATACGTCAGTTTTGAATGGTATTTCTATTGTTAATAAATTTTCTGACGTATTCCCTGAAAATCTTCCTAGCCAGCCCCTAGAGCGTGAAATTGAATTTTGTATCGACATTGAACCCGGTACAAAACCCATTTCCAAAGCCCCATATCGAATGGCTCCTATTGAACTTCAGGAGTTCAAAACTCAACTGTAGGAATTATTAGTTATCGGTTTCATTCGTTCTAGTATGTCTCCTTGGGGTGCTCCTATTCTATTTGTGAAGAAGAAAGATCGAAGTATGCGACTTTATATTTGGCGACTCAGAATGGGTGATGTATACCTATTTTTGGGGGGGGGGGGGGTCACACCTAAAACGTATGTAACTGCCGTATAATTATTATAATAATTACATGTCAGTTATAAGATATATTATGTATTTTATTTATATTTTTATTTATTACAATTCAAATTTAAAATTCAAAATTCAAAATTCAAAAGCCATAAGGCTTCGTTTGGCAAAACACTTTAAAAATAAAGACTTAATATCTTTAAGCCTTGTTTGGGTAAATCCATTTAAACTACTTTAATTTATTTTAATAAATTCTTTACACTATAGTTTATAGTCCTATATTATTTATTTAGATTTCCATATCCAATAAACACACTAAATAAAATTTTCACTTAATTCAATTATCACAAAATTATAATCTCATTATAATTTTATTTAATAAATTAACATCTCACTTTTATTATTAAATTAAAACAACAATATATCAATTCATGTAATCTTCAACAACTCTCTAACTATTAAATTAAATTAGAGTATTATCTAATAAATTTAATTCACAAATATCTACAAACAACAACTACATCAATAAAATATTTATTTAATTTAAGAAATATTATAAATTATAAATAAAATCTTAGATTATTACATCATCATCTCTTTCATTTGGAAGATCATTGTTAGTCTCATTAAATGTAATATGAACTTATTCTTCAATGCGTAGATTGTTAACATTAAATACACGATATGCCTTGCTATTTTGTGAATAACCAATAAAAATTCCTCCATATGATTTAGCATCAAATTTTCCCAAGTTATCACTAGTATTTAGAATAAAACATTTAGACCCAAAAACTCTGAAATAACTTATGTTAGGAATCTTATTATTTAAGAGTTCATAAGGAGTTTTCAAAATAATTAGACGAATAAGTACTCTATTCAAAACATAACAAGAGGTGTTTACAGCTTCGACCCAAAACTTTTTAGGAAGTTTACTTTCTTGTATAAAAGTTCTAGTTGTTTCTTGTAATGTTCTATTCTTTCTTTCTACTACTCCATTTTGTTGAGGAGTTCTTGGGGCTGAAAATTCATGGATAATTCCCTTTTGATCACAAAATATTATAAAATCGTTTTGAAATTCAGTACCATGGTCACTTCATATCTTTACAAGTTTGAGACTATATTTCGTTTCCAAATGTCTTATCAATTTCTCAAATTCTTTAAACGTTTCATCTTTAGTTCTCAAAAATAATTCCCATGTATATCTAGAGAAATCATCAACTATTATTGTTACGCCCCCAAATCCGGGTTCCCAAACCTCGTGTTTAGTGCTCACTATCTATCATATATAGCACATCTAACTACTCATTCATTAATGAAAAACATCATTCATAATATTTCTTAATACAACTTATAACAATATCCCAGGTTAACTAACCTTGACATAACTTACATACCCTTATATAATCAAAAGGTTTACATAATTAATTACATAATAAAACATAACCATTAAAAGTTGACACTAACTACTCCTGAGCATTGCCTTTGCCTTTGTTCCTATTAGAACCTTCTGCTACATCGGCATTAACTGAAATATTTTATTTAAGCAAGAGTGAGCAACGAGTTTGCCCAGCAAGTTAAAATATATAATAAATGATATATATCATGAATAGAAGAGTCTAGCTTCTTTAGAACTTCAACAATAATCAAAAGATTTCGAAGTAGCTGAATAATAATTCAATCTCAATAATAAAACTTTCTCCCATTTCATACTGAATAACATATCAGAGATGAAAGAGTAAAATTCTTTCAAAGATTCAATAATATTTAATTGAATAATAAGAATTAACAATACTGTAATAATATTCAATAAAGTGAGATATACCCAGATTTCATGCTGAGTGATCACAAAAGGATCATGAACTAATAGAGGAATCATTTAGTTATTAAAACTAAATTACCACAAGAATATAAATTAGTTATAAAAACTAAACTATACTCTTCTGCAAGTACCTGGAGCGGCCAACTCCTTTGTACCCTATATTATGCATAATACTCAATAATAGCGCATAGGTTGATTTACGACATTAAAATTTGTTCATCTCAGTCTTACATCACGAGTCCATACCACAACAATATGGTTTGGCTTACTTTCAAAGAAATACTATAATTTCAATAATTAATAACAATACTAATCTAGCCGAAACCAATGGCATAGATCTTCCAATAACAATTCAGTTCATAATAAATAGAACATTTCATGCTTTAACAAATATTAGTCTCACCAAAATAATTAGCTGAGACATGATTTATAAACAATTCAAATAATAGAACGAGAATCAATTGCACTACGTGCGAATTACAATAATCATTATAGATGTGAATAACTATCAATAATTATTCATTACCATGCTTGAAAAATAGTAACTCAAGTTGAGTTAGGAACTTGCCTGATTCGTTGACTACTGCTACGCAATTTAAGTTAACTTCTTTTGTAAGACCTATCGTTGATAAAATCGATCTCTTAATTACCATCACATATCTTACTCACAACAATTTAACATGAAATCACATAACCTATCATTAGTGAGTACACTATAATATCTTAGACTTAACACTTACTCGTTCATTTATAAGTTCGTAATATAACTTGACAAACTATTTATGAACTCAGTAGACTTAATATATCATTTCAGTTTCTATTTCAGCAAGCTAAAACAAAACTGACATCTCTTCTGACATTTTGGTTTCCCTTTTCAGCAACCTGAAATGTTCATTTCGGGAAGCTGAAATACACTATTCACGAAAATATGAAATCAGCTTATTATTTTTTTAATCATTTGGCCAATCATATATACATATAATCCATACACAAAAAGTATTTTTCTGGAATTTTTCAACTCCCTTAAGTATTTTTCAAAAATCAATTTCTAGTTAATTCCTTAAGAAATTAGCTACCTCGTACTTAACTCAAAAAATTCCAAACTCTTGGCAGTATCTTACACATGTTAACATGAGCTTACAGTTTAAATTTCAAGGCCATCGGAATTATACAACTCCGGTTATAGCGATTTTCGTCGGGAAAATGCAAAAATTGAAATAGTCATAACTTGCTCATTTTAAGTCGGAACGAACTCATTTTTTGACACAACCTACTTTATCCCATATATTTTCATCACCCATAAGGCCCGATTTTATCTCATTAAATAAGTGGCTGAAGCAGCCCTTCCAATTTCTTGGCAGCAGCTTTTTAAGCATTTCTAGATTTTTCATCCTTTACTAAAATCATTCCACACGAAAATGTGTAAATCCTTTTTAAGTGATTCCACTTGGATATATTAGAAGACTCATATATCTAATTCCAGAAATTGACCACACTTAAAAATTCAAAGTAGAATGAGAGATATGGTCATTTCCATATCATACTTAGTTTTGTCAAAAATCTATTTTTCACCATTTGGTGTCTTTTAAGAAAGCTTCTATATTTTTACATAAAATCAACATAGCTCAACATAATATTTAAAATAACTCATATAAGCATGGATGTAACATGATCCATGGTTTAATTCACCAAATAATCAACAATCATAAAATCAAACACAACAAAAGCTAAGAAAAAATTTATTTTTTAACTTTTGAAAAACGTAACTCATATTTCTTAGTTTAGATTCCAGTTTTGACTCATAAAAGAGTTGAATCTAAACATAAAACACTTTTAAACACCAAGATCTAAGGTTTTAAGACTCAAGATCATAGTTTTATAAAAATCAAAACTCAAATCATCACAAAGAGAAATTAAACTATAAAAGTAGGGATTTCTTATACCTTCTCTTGATTCCTCTTCTTCTTCTTCTTCTTTCTAATACCTAGATTATGGAACTTGAAAACTTACAAAATTCTCCCTCTCTCTCTTCTTCTCTCTTGCCCGAAATCTCTAGGCTTTCTCTCTCTCTCTCTCTTACTTTGTTTTGTTAACTAACTTAGGAAATAAAATAAAAGAAAAGAACAAAATAGATTTTTGTTATTAAATTAAGTATAGATATATTATGTATATCTATATAAATTCCCCCACATTCTCTCATTAATCATTAAGGTGTTTCTTGCAAGCTTAAGGTTGCTTGTAAGCTTGGTAAAAGATGTTGGTTTAATAGAAACTTGACACATGTGAAGAGTTGGTGTGAGTTAGTAAAATGAAATCATTATACCACATGGCCTCCTTTTCTCCTTCCTTACTTGAGCCGAAAATTTGGGCCTTTTATTTCCCCCAATTTGGTTTAATTTTAATGTAATATTTTGTTTACTCAAATGTCCAAAAAGCCCTTAACAAGTGGGCTAAAGTTTGGACTAATTCCTTTTTTTTTCTTTTTTTTTTGGGCTTGCATTTTCTTATTCATTTGCCTACTAATTAAAATGAGTTTGGGCTCCTCCACCAAATGAATTGGGTCATCACTAAACTTGCCCTTTATATTAAATATTAGGCTAGCTCAATAATTTAAGGGTCCTTTACATAAGTATACAATAAATAGAAAATAATTACAAGAAAAGTGCATCAACTAAATAATTACAAAAAGAGTGTAATTAGGACTCATATTACAAAAAATAGTACAATTCACATTAATAAGAAAACCTAAAATCAAGGACAAATAACTATCATAATTAATAATTTAAATTCAAATATTTGGATCTAACAACAAAAACAAGTTCAAATTCAAAATAATAATTCAAATTCAAATCTTCATCTCCCTCACATACACTTTGAAATAATAGTCCACCGCTACACCGCTGCTGCACCTCACATACTCCGCCGCTACACCGCCGCGAATCTCCGTTGTCCAAAATGCCAATGAGAATATATAAGAAGAATATTCGCCCTACAAAAAGTTTAAAAATAAATAGATGTAACTATTAATGTTCTGAAATTTTTTTTATAACTATTTTGTTACTCATAAATAATAAAATGGTTACCTTTGAATGAATGGTTGGCTACCAACTGTATCACATTCAAATAAAATTGGTAACTTAATAAAATTGAATTGGTTACCATGGTCTGAAGGTTTGGTTACCAACTACACTATAAAAAAACTACGGGTGTGGATGTGAATTAGTTACTTTGGTATGAAGGTTTTGTTACATTGGTACGAATGTTTGCTTACCTTGATCTGAAGGTTTGGTAACCAACTGCACTAAGAAAAAAAATTAAAAGTATGGAAGTTAATTGGTTACTTTGATATGACAGTTTGGTTACCTTAGTATGAAGGTTTGATTACCATAATCCATTATATGAAAGTTTGGCTACCAACGTAAACGCGCTTCCTCACTTCCTTGCTAGTCTTTTGCTTGAGCTTCCATGGTAAACTATGGCCTCGCCGCTGAATGACATCCGGTCCAATCACATCTGGTTTGAGAATCTCCGCCGTGAGATGGTTTGGACTGCGACTGGAGAACGACGCCAAGCGATGTGCTGATGGAGACCGACCGATCACCGTTCCTTGCAACGTAATCGTTGTAGTTGGTGATGAGTCTAAACTCACGTATTCTCAGATCTTATCTCTGGTTTTTGCGCCAACCATAGTCGCCGGAATTAGATACGAATCGGCGAGAAGCTCTTCACCATTGTCATCCGTGTTGGCGTGGATCATTCCGACACCGCCAACAATTTTAACGGCATGGGTATAACAATATCTGCTACCCCATTCATCGGCATAAACTAATGGATACTTCGATCCTCCAAGAGTTATAGATGAGGAAGAAGGATAATGACTAACTACAGTTGTTATAGATGAGGAGAGAGAGAGAAGAAGCCATAGGTATAATTAATCCCTAAATTAAAGAATTCTAATTGAATACTAATTTCCTAAATTAAGAAATCTTAATTGCACTAGTATTGTAAATAAATATGGAAGTATATTAGTTGTGTAAAAATTTTATGAGTGCACTATTGTTGTAATTATTTTTAAAAATGTAATAGAATATGTAAATCATCTATTATAATTTAATTATTCTTAAATTAATTAACTACTAGTCTCATGCTTAAATAAACACTTGGGCTACAAATTAATTCTTTGGGCCTTAAAATCAACTTAGCTCTATACTTATTAATTTTTTATCCATTCCCCATTATTTAATTAGGGTTCCCTTACACACATTAGTAAATTAATTTCTTACTCATATATCTTTTAATTTCATAACCCAATTAGACTTGCTATTCTTAGGTTATAAAATTAATTAATTGAGATGTATAAAATAAATCTCTTAGGATTAGAATATCTTTTTAAATACTATCATTCTCTTAAATTATAACCCATTAGATTATTTAATTATCATACATAATATATGTATTAGGTTACATAACTTTATTCTTCATCTCTTTACAAAATAAATGTACACACATTATATAATACATATTTACTCAATCATGTATATAATTCACATATGTCCTAACATATTTCTCCTAGTTTATTAACTTATTATCCCAAATTGACTTAATAAGTTATAAACACATACATACACATATTAATAATCAATTACTTAAGGATTGTAAATCCTTTTAATTTAGTAATCAAGGCTAACATTTAAGCTATGTTAATTTCTTACATAACTTTCATTACTCTTCCTTGAAAATGATTAAGTATACTTCTTAGTTAATAAATTAACTATATAGCTTAATTATCATATACACTTATATGATTCAAGTACTTTCTCTTTTAAAAAAAAAAAATTATTCAAAAATTTTGAATAATGTGAAATTCTAGGTTCTCACATTCTCCCCTCCTTATAAGGATTCCGTCCTCGGAATCACCGTTTTATTACTCTCTAATATCTTTTAAAGTTGTATCATCAATTCATTTATATCAACAAAATATTAATTTGTGTTTCATATACTAATTTGTGACTTGGGATCTATAAAAGAAAACCATTCACAGCTATATCTACCTAATATTTCTCGCGTAATTCATTTATTCAACTAAATCATTACCTGTCACCACCTCCCAGGCAGCTACTGCATCTTGCAATGTCATGTTGAACGTGCGTGCTATCAGTCTTTTCGGCTGAGCAGGTCCTTTGATCGCCAGTGTTCCACTGATGTTTCCTCTATTGTTGCTTCCTCTTTCTGCATTCTTCTTTGGACAGTTACGAATTTGATGTTCTAGCAATCCACATGAAAAATAACCTGGTATCTTCTTTGGACTTGGACAATTTGGAGAGATGTGTCCCTCTTGTCCACAGTTAAAACACACTCCTTTTTCCTTCAAACATACTCCCTGATGCTTTTTACCGCAATTTGCACATGCCTCACCTTTCTTCCTATTATCTCCTGACTTATCTCCAGATTCAGTATTGTCCTTCTACTTACGCTTATTAGAGTTACTTACTCCACTGCTACCTCCTTCATTTGTCTTTTTCTTCTTCTCTTGATGATACCTTGACACAGCTTCACTTCCTCCTTCGACGATGATTGCTTTTTCCAACAGGGCCGAAAATGTCTTAATCTGCAACATAACTACCTTGCTATATATCCATGGCTTCAGTCCATTTTCAAACCTTCGCGCCTTTCTTACTTCAGTGTCCACCTAATGCGGAGCAAATCTCGCTAGTTCGTTGAATTTGGCGGCGTATTCTGCAACCGACATATTCTCCTGCTTCAACTCTAAAAAATTTACTTCCATTCTTGCTTGCATACTTTCTGAGAAATAATTTTCAAAAAATAACTCCTTAAACCTTGTCCAAGTTACTACTGTTGTACCAGCTCTAGCTTTCTTTGTCTCCCACCAGTAATTCGCCTCACCCTTCATCAAATAGGTAGCAAAATCTGTCTTTTGCTCCTCCGCTACTCTAGAAATAACAAAAGCTTTCTCCATCTCATATACCCATATTTGGGCTTCTATAGGGTCAATGGTTCCCTTGAATTCCGGCGGTCCTACGGCCTTAAAGTCTTTAAAGTTAGCTAATCGATTAGCTGGTCGATTTCTTGCTGATGGGGCTCCAGTTTGCATAGCTTGAGCTAGCATGTCTGCGAAGTTCTGCATTGGATCAGCTTGATCTCCTTCATTATTCATAGACCGTTCCTCCCTTTGGTTACGATTTTGTCGTCTTGGCGGCATTATCTGATGAAATAAAGACTTACATTAATACTTTGTCTTTATGCAACATCTTATTAATAGTAGTCAAAATTTTAAACTTAAACCAATTTCAGCTTCCTGGATTATTTAATCCAGCTACTAAATTATCATATTCTTCAGATAATCATCTTAATAATTTAATTCTCATAATTTAATTACTTATTCAAACATATAATCATATCATTGCATTTATATTCATGCAAATAGTATATAGTACTTTTCAGTACATAGTATAAACTACTACAAACGATTACTATCCCCGTGTGACAAAAGTCGGGATTCATTACTACAACTTTACACAAAAGTTGAGACATAAAAAAAATTATCTTGATATTCATACCAAAGCGAATATTATACTCCAAAAGATTATACTCCTAACACTTAATCTTTCTTCCGTCCACTTCCTCCATCTGTCTTCTTTTTAGGACAAGTCTTAACCATATGACCCGTTCCACCGCATGCAAAACATCCTCTTTTCTTTGGTTTAGGACAATTTGGTGATAGATGTCTTTCTTGACCACAATTATAACACACATTCTTCCCCCACATACATTCCCCCGAATGGTTCTTTCCACACTTTTCACATGCTTGTTTCTTCTTTGAATGCGAATTCTCTGAGTTGTTGTCATTGTCGTTGTTCTTTTTCCTTTTATTATCCTTCTATTTCTTACTTACATCTTTAGATGATACATTACCCTTAACCCTCATTCTATCGATTTGTGCCTTCAGATTATGTCGTTCTTCTGTCATCTCGCGTAATACTTTTTCTGTCTTCCATAATTCCTCCAGGAGAAGTACTTTAGTCCTTAAATCTTAAACTTCCGTAGATGCTTGACCTTCTTCGACGGCTACTTTACCTTCTTCCCCATCTTTGATCTTTATTTCTGGCCCACCTTAGTTTCTTTGGAATATACTTCTTCCTCTTCATCCAGCTCCATCTCGGGGTACTCGTCATGATCACTTGCTAGATTTACAGCAGGTTCGTCTCTTAAAACTTCCTCAACTGACTCACTCTGAGCTGGCACCTTGGCTAATGACATTGGTGCAGCTGCTAACACTTTTGTAACCATCTTATCATCTCCTGACATCTTGTCACCAGTTTTAAATAACTTCATTAGTACATCACTATCAAACATAATCCATAAACACTGACTGTTCCCGTATCTTACTATTGATAAATTTTCCTAATCCATCACTTAGAACTCTAATCGAGTTTTCTCTATCCTGTTTATGTTTATATTCCTAAGGCTTTCCCCCCCACCTAAGATTTATAACCTACAGCTTTGATACCAACTTGTGACGCCCCCAAATCCGGGTTCCCTAATCTCAGGTTTGGTGCTCACGATCCATCATATATAGCACATCTAACTACTCATTCATTAATGAAAAACATCATTCATAATATTCCTTAACACAATTTATAACAATATCCCAGGTTAACTAACCTTAACATAACTTACATACCTTTATACAATCAAAAGGTTTACATAATTAATTACATAATAAAATATAACCATTAAAAGTTGACACTAACTACTCCTGAGCCTTACCTTTACCTTTGTTCCTATTAGAACCTTCTGCTACATCAGCATTAATTGAAATATTTTATTTAAGCAAGAGTGAGTAACGAGTTTGCCCAGCAAGTTAAAATATATAATAAATGATATATATCATGAATAGAAGAGTCTAGCTTCTTTAGAACTTCAACAATAATCAAAAGATTTCGAAGTAGCTGAATAATAATTCAATCTCAATAATAAAACTTTCTCCCATTTCATAGTGAATAACATATCAGAGATGAAAGAGTAAAATTCTTTCAAAGATTCAATAATATTCAATTGAATAATAAGAATTAACAATACTGCAACAATATTCAATAAAGTGGGATATACCCAGATTTCATGCTGAGTGATCACAAAAGGATCATGAACTAATAGAGGAATCATTTAGTTATTAAAACTAAATTACCACAAGAATATAAATTAGTTATAAAAACTATACTCTTCTGCAAGTACCTGGAGCGGCCAACTCCTTTGTACCCTATATTATGCATAATACTCAATAATAGCGCATAGGTCGATTTACGACATTAAAATTTGTTCATCTCAGTCTTACATCACGAGTCCGTACCACAACAATATGGTTTGGCTTACTTTCAAAGAAATACTATGATTTCAATAATTAATAACAATACTAATCTAGCCGAAATCAATGGCATAGATCTTCTAATAACAATTCAGTTCATAATAAATAGAACATTTCATGCTTTAACAAATATTAGTCTTGCCAAAATAATTAGCTGAGACATGATTTATAAACAATTCAAATAATAGAAAAAGAATCAATTACACTATGTGCAAATTATAATAATCATTATAGATGTGAATAACTATCAATAATTATTCACTACCATGCTTGAAAAATAGTAACTCAAGTTGAGTTAGGAACTTGCTTGATTCGTTGACTACTGCTACGCAATTTAAGTTAACTTCTTTTATAAGACCTATCATTGATAAAATCGATCTCTTAATTAGCATCACATATCTTACACATAGCAATTTAACATGAAATCTGTGAGACCCCGAATTTTTATGAAATAAAAGTATTCAATTTTTGTGAATAGTTAAATTGATAAAACTTTAAAGTTAAGGATGACATTTGAAAATTTTTCAAAGTAAATGATAATGAAGTTCTATTTTATTAGTATTATTAACGTAATAAAACAGAAAAACTTTTTGTATAAAATAGAATACTTTTATAAAGTTATCTATTTTATTAGATAATAATTAGAATATATTATATTTTATTATGCATAGTGTTTGCATAGTGCATGCATAATGTTTACATAGTAAAATCTTTTATAAAGTTATTCGTTTTATTAGATTATAAATTGAATATATTATATTTTATTTAAAAGATTTTGCTTTAAATATGGACCGTCCGATTAAAAATAAATCAATCTGGACCGTTCATGAATTAGTTACTATGCAGTCCATTCTTCTATAAATAGAAGCTCATTCCTTCATTATTTCTTACAAATTCACTGAAACTCTAGATAGAGAAACTATAGAGAGAGTTCTTCTTCTATAATCTTGAGCGTATTTTTTTAGAGTTTAAGAAAGCTTTGAGCGTAGTGCAAGTTTTCTTCGAGTATATCCTCGCCCTACCAGTCCGAATACTCTTCTTTTAAAGGTAAGAGATATCATTATTGTGTAATGGGTATTATTTCTTTCTTATTCATGGAGAGAACTTATGTTATTCCATTCTTTATTATTCTGTTGGAATAACCTGTATATGCGGAATACCCTATACTTGGTGACATTCTTTTATTATTCTGTCTTTATTATTCTCTTGAAATATCTTGTCTGTGTGTTTTACACCGAACCTGGTTCCGTCTTTATTATTCTATTGGAATATCCTATTTGGTCCGTCTTTATTATTCTGTTGAAATATCATGTCTGTGTATTTTACACCGGACCTGGTTCTGTCTTTATTATTCTGTTGGAATATCCTGTCTGTGTGTTTTACACCGGACCTGGTTCCATCTTTATTATTCTGTTGGGAATAACCTGTCTATACGGTCTCTATCACATGTATGGTGAATCCTTTTGTTATTCCATTCTTTATTATTCTGTTGAAATAACCTGTCTATGTGGATTACCACATGCATGGTGAATGATCCTTTGTATTTCATTCCTTATTAAATTGTGAAAATAATCTGTTTACGTTGATTATGATGAGAGTCATAATAAAAGCATTGGACTGATAAAAATCATGGGTATATGTGGTATTAGTAAGTGCTATCACGAGTTATGTTGGTTATTATGTGAAAACATGAAAGTTTTTTAGAAATCACAAGGGGTTGAAAAATCAGATTTTGGTGAAAACGGAATATAAAATTCAATTGACCATATCTCCTATTATATTTTGAATTTTTAAGTGTGGTCAAGTCCTAGAGTTAGATCTATAAGTTTCCTAACTTATCCAAGTGGAATCACTGGAAAAGGTGTTGTAGATTTTCGTGTGGACTGATTTTAGCAAAAGAGTCCAAAGCTACAAAATAACAAAAAGCTACTGTCTAGATTTTTAAAAGGGCATTTTTGGCCACTTAATTTGTGAGAAAAATTCTGGCCTTTTGGGAAATGAAAATATATTTTATAAAGTACCCCCTGTCCAAAAAAGAGCTCATTCTGACTTAAAATGAGCAAGTTATGACCATTTTAATATTTAGGGTTTTTCGACGAAAAACGTTATAACCGGAGTTCTATAACTCCGATGACCACGAAATTTAAACTGGAAGCTCATGTTAACATGTGTTAGATCTTGCCAAGATTTGGGAATTTTTGGAATTAACCTTGAGGTAGCTAATTTCTTAAGGAATTAATTAGAAATTAATTTTTGAAAAATAGTAAATAAATTTTAAAACTGTCAAGAAAAATATATGTTCATTATGGGGCTATATTATGCTTAATCCCTGAAAAGAATAATTTTTGAGACTGATTTGGTATTTTTCATAAAAATAGTTTAGTTACGAACATATGAGTTAAATATGTTATGCGAAGTAACAAAGTTGAAAAATATGATTTTATGGCTTGAAAATCCTATATAAGGTATGTGCAGATTTTTGATAAGTAATTTGATCATTGGTGATGAAATCTTATGAGTATAGCATTTTTCAATGATTAAATGCATTATTTGGTAGAGTGTAAACAATTGAAATAAATTGTGTATAAGTTTATGAAGTGATTAAAATATTGTTATGATATTAATAATATTAGATTATGAGTTTATTAAATGATGGATAATATTTGGATAAATTTAAAGTCTTTAATATTTATCCTTGATTTCGTTTGATTAATGCTTATAATATTGTCATCATCCTCATGTTTATAATATGTTGAAAGTCATATGTGGCCTGTATTGCATAGATGGACTTGGTATGATTATGACCAGGGATTATTCGGTATAATCATGACCGTAATGTTACAAATGATGTGGTAAAAGTCATCTTTTGACCCGTAGTGCATAGATGGACTTGGTATGATTATGACCAGGTGTTATTCTGTATAATCATAACCGTAATGTTACAAATGATGTGTTAAAAAATCCTCATTTGCCGTAGTGCATTGATGGACAGTTTTTGGTATGAGTATGGCTATGGATTCTCTTCGGCCAAGGGTGCAAAGATGAATTATTTTATGACATAATCAGGACCGTTGATGAAAACACAATTATCTTTGGCCGTAGTGCATGGATAATTTGTGGTCGTGATACTAAAGAATATCCTTGGCCTGTAGTGTAGGGATGATTCAATGATATGGATTAATTATTGAGCTGAGTCTCAGCAATGAAATATTAATTCATGGATGTGATAATAATGAACATCTTTGGCCGTAGTGCAACGATGATTTAATTAGTGTGATTATGAGCAAAAATTATGATTTGGTATAACCATGATTTTTGATGTTTCATGTGACAACCCCAAAATAGGTCCATTCCACCCAACTCATTCTGAGTCGTCAAATACATGGTACAGAAAACAACTACAACTTTATTACAATAATTATCGTGCAAAATACAACAACACATATGCTGTGAGTTTGGATACAAATATATACCAAATGTGACATTGGACACCATCATGTATCAGCACCTCACAAAGGTACCTTACATAAAGGTACAGTCAAAAACTGTTTTAGAAACTAGAATCTTTGGGAAGTGCTCAAGGAAACCTTCGTACATGGGAGGCCACGCATCTAGGTTATGATAGATATCATATGGCCACAGAATTATCCTTGGTTGACCCAATAGACCCCAAAGAAAAACGAGAAGATTACTATCATATTCTTCCCAATGGTGAGTCTTCTCTTGACTTATCATTATCTCCACTGTCTCTAATTGAGAATTATACTTCAAACAAACACCAAGATTATATAGGTAGTGCCCATAGATATACTCAGCAAGTGGATGAGCACAACCCTGTCCTATGATGACACGAGGTTGTATGTCATTAGACATCTTGTATGATAGTGACAAAACACCCTTCTAACGTTGGGTTCGCCTCACCCTATTTTCTTCACCAAATATAACTACTAAATGATAACCACCGTTCTATTCCCTTGTTACCCCCGCTCGACCCAGCTACACTCTTATTACCTAAAAGGAATTGTGAACAGAAGGGTGAGCACAACTAGCCCAGTAAAGAATATCATGACTAAAGATAAATAAATTATCAATAGTCTTCATCAATAATAAATCAGAGATTTAGAACATATGGTAGATGATAAAAAATTTCAACCATAGTTGCAGCGGAACATGCAATCCATTAGAAGAGTCAAATAGACTATAAAGTCTATTATCTTCTCCATGTTAAAAATCCACCAACAATGTTTTATCCCTGTAACATCAATCAACAGTTCTGGTCCACAATCATATAAATAACTCATAATCATAATTATGATTCTAAATTCCTCTTCTCATCCAGGACAAAGATAATTTTCATCACTTGTCTTTACCTGAAATATCAAAGATCATGGTTATACCAAATCACAATTCTTGTTCATAATCATACTAATAATTTCATCTTTGTACTACGGGCCAAAGATATTCGTCAACAGTTTATCTTTGCACTACTGGCCAAAGATATTCAACAACAGTTCATCTTTGCACTACAGGCCAAAGATATTCAACAACATATCATCTTTGCACTACAGGCCAAAGATATTCATCAACAGTTCATATTTGCACTACAGGCCAAATATATTCATCAACAGTTCATATTTGAACTACATGCCAAATATATTAATATCTCAAAGAATTATAATCATTTTAGAATTTATATAAACAATAATTATAACCATGTTGATCAATTCACCTTTGCAATTAAGCTTAAGATATTCAATTATAAATTCAATGGTCATGATCATACCAGTCACAATTCAACTTTGCACTACAGGCCAAAGAGAACCCTAGTCATGATCATACCAATAATCTACCCATCTTTACACTCCAGTGAAAGAGAATTTCAACATCAAGGTTATAAAAATGTTATATATAATAGTAAAATCAATATAATCAAAATATCTAAATTTAATCTCAAGAGTAATATTCATAAATCAACTATAATTTAGTTAGAAAAAGAAACCAATTTTGTCTTGAATAGTACCCGTGAATAGTAACTCGTGAATAGAAATTCGTGAATAGTAACTCATTAATAGTAATCCCGACATAAAAAGGTAGAAATTCCACAATAAAATCCATACCAATATTTTGGTATAATGATATTGAAAGAATAACATTTCTTAAGCTTATAAATAATTTATTTAAATTGTTTACACTTACTAAATAATGTATTTAATCATTCAAAAATACCAAACTCATAAGATTTCATTATCAATAACCAAAATCCTCATCAAAAATCTGCATATACCTCATATAGGATTCTCAAGCCATAAAATCCTATTTTCTAATTTTCTTTCTTCACAAAACATATTTAATTCATTTACTCATAATTAGACCATTTTCATGAAAAATACTAAATCAGTTCCAAAAATATTTCTTTTCTGGGATTTAGCAGAATATAGTCCCATATTGAACTTATATTTTTCTCAGAATTTTTAAAAGTCATTTACTATTTTTCATATGGCCAAAATAGCCGAATATTTAGACATTTATCAAAAATTGTACTTTTGTCTAAAAATTCTAAAATTTACAGAGTATACTTCTATCATATACATGTACTCCCAATAAAAATTTCATCAATTTTGGAGTTAACCACAAGGAATTATAAGCGGTTACTTTTAAAATAGTTTTTTCTCATAAAATTCATAACTCTCAATCTATACATCCAAAAATCACCATTTTTGGATACAATCAAGAAAACTCATCAAAATATCATTTCAAATTTTTCCAGAATTTTTGAAGATCAGAAAAATTACGAAACTGAAAATCATAACAACCCTTAAAATCCCTTAATATCCCTTACTATCCCTTACTATCCCTTACCTCAAAACAGCAGTACTTCTGACCGGAATGTAAAGCCGAAGGAAACTTGCACTGAATAGCAACTCTCAAAGTATCTAAATACTCAGAAAATATGCTTCATAATATAGAGAGAGAAAGAGAGAAATCTTATGTTTCTGGTGTGATTTTCAATTCTAACTTAGCCCTCTATTTATAGGAAAATTTTGGTAGGTTTGACCTGCAACCTGATGGCTTTACCTGCTACTATTCCCACCCACCACATTTGAAATATAATTCAGCATATTTCTTCACCAACCACAAGTGGGGCCCACCAATTCTAGAATTTTCCACCAAAATGATAAATTCTGAAAATTCAACAATTTCTAAACCAGTCATCTCGTAAAATTCATAATAAATCATACGTTCATTTTTAACGGTTCAAAATTTGTGGGCATATACTCAACTTATATATGTATAACATATCCAAAAATTACCACGATCCAACGGTCGGATTAAAAATTATAACCCCCGCAAAATATCTCAAAAACCCTGATTTTTAATACCTCCATTCCGACAAAAATACGGATAAAAATCTCAACATTAACTCCTTCATTTTTTAACCACAAAAATATATCCCTCATTTATATCCACATAAAATAAATATTTTCTTATCATATGAATCAATAATTAATTATTCACAAATAATATTACAGAATCACATTTATGACAACCAGGCCGTTCCCAGGAAAGAGGGGGCTTTCCAATAAGGATTTCTCCTTACTGGCGCGCAATTAGATGACCAAACCTCTCCTTAGACAGAACTTTCTAGATATTGCCAATAATGTTATCTAATAATATCATTCAAATAATATGAATTATTGATCTGATAAATGAAAATACTGTGCAGCAACAATTATTGAAACAACAATAATATAAAATATCAACGCAGCAATTATTGAATCAATAAAATAAAATATTGAATAATAACTACTGTAACAATTATTGAGTAGTGCCTTCTTACGTAAGAATCAATAATTTCAAAAATACTATGCAATACCGTGTGCTACTGTGCAATAACGCGTATTACTGTATTTTAACCACCGGGTATTCCAACAGTGTTAACGGTAACAACTACGCCGTTATTTGTAAAAACTCAAATTTGTCATTTTCTTCACCCGACAGTTATTCTGTTATGGGGCCCACAAATGGCTGCGCCGTCGTACGAATATTCCCCGACAGAAAGAATATTTCACGACCAAACGAATATTCCCCGACAACAATGATTATTTTATAACCACTTGCTTATTTTGAAAAAAATTCATATTTCACCCATAACTTTAAACTTTTATCAATTTAACCATTTACTGAATAGTAATTATAAGAAAAATTGAATACTTTTATTTCATAAAATTCGGGGTCTTACAATCTCCCCTCCTTATGAAATTTCGTCCCCGAAATTTACGTACCTGGTATTTCAAAGAGTTGAGAATACCTTGCTTTCATTTCAGATTCCATTTTCCCTATCATCATGATTTCTCCATTGCTCATCTCCTGTATTTCAGATATCATTCTAGAATACAGCTTCAAAATAAGGGTTAATTGAACAAATTAACATATCACATAATATCCCAATATTATGACTGACCAACAAATAAGCTTAGGTAGGACACACTAGCGAAGGATTTACTCATCTCTCCCCTCCTAGTTATATTTCCCGATCTCCGCCAGAGATCATATCCCTAAGCTCTGATACCACCTGTGACAACCCCAAAATAGGTCCATTCCACCCAACCCATTCTGAGTCGTCAAATACATGGTACAGAAAACAACTACAACTTTATTACAACAATTATCGTGCAAAATACAACAACACATATGCTGTGAGTTTGGATACAAATATATACCAAATGTGACATTGGACACCATCATGTATCAGCACCTCACAAAGGTACCTTACATAAAGGTACAGTCAAAAACTGTTTTAGAAACTAGAATCTTTGGGAAGTGCTCAAGGAAACCTTCGTACATGGGAGGCCACGCATCTAGGTTATGATAGATATCATATGGCCACAGAATTATCCTTGGTTGACCCAATAGACCCCAAAGAAAAACGAGAAGATTACTATCATATTCTTCCCAATGGTGAGTCTTCTCTTGACTTATCATTATCTCCACTGTCTCTAATTGAGAATTATACTTCAAACAAACACCAAGATTATATAGGTAGTGCCCATAGATATACTCAGCAAGTGGATGAGCACAACCCTGTCCTATGATGACACGAGGTTGTATGTCATTAGACATCTTGTATGATAGTGACAAAACACCCTTCTAACGTTGGGTTCGCCTCACCCTATTTTCTTCACCAAATATAACTACTAAATGATAACCACCGTTCTATTCCCTTGTTACCCCCGCTCGACCCAGCTACACTCTTATTACCTGAAAGGAATTGTGAACAGAAGGGTGAGCACAACTAGCCCAGTAAAGAATATCATGACTAAAGATAAATAAATTATCAATAGTCTTCATCAATAATAAATCAGAGATTTAGAACATATGGTAGATGATAAAAAAATTTCAACCATAGTTGCAGCGGAATATGCAATCCATTAGAAGAGTCAAATAGACTATAAAGTCTATTATCTTCTCCATGTTAAAAATCCACCAACAATGTTTTATCCCTGTAACATCAATCAACAGTTCTGGTCCACAATCATATAAATAACTCATAATCATAATTATGATTCTAAATTCCTCTTCTCATCCAGGACAAAGATAATTTTCATCACTTGTCTTTACCTGAAATATCAAAGATCATGGTTATACCAAATCACAATTCTTGTTCATAATCATACTAATAATTTCATCTTTGTACTACGGGCCAAAGATATTCGTCAACAGTTTATCTTTGCACTACTGGCCAAAGATATTCAACAACAGTTCATCTTTGCACTACAGGCCAAAGATATTCAACAACATATCATCTTTGCACTACAGGCCAAAGATATTCATCAACAGTTCATATTTGCACTACAGGCCAAATATATTCATCAACAGTTCATATTTGAACTACATGCCAAATATATTAATATCTCAAAGAATTATAATCATTTTAGAATTTATATAAACAATAATTATAACCATGTTGATCAATTCACCTTTGCAATTAAGCTTAAGATATTCAATTATAAATTCAATGGTCATGATCATACCAGTCACAATTCAACTTTGCACTACAGGCCAAAGAGAACCCTAGTCATGATCATACCAATAATCTACCCATCTTTACACTCCAGTGAAAGAGAATTTCAACATCAAGGTTATAAAAATGTTATATATAATAGTAAAATCAATATAATCAAAATATCTAAATTTAATCTCAAGAGTAATATTCATAAATCAACTATAATTTAGTTAGAAAAAGAAACCAATTTTGTCTTGAATAGTACCCGTGAATAGTAACTCGTGAATAGAAATTCGTGAATAGTAACTCATTAATAGTAATCCCGACATAAAAAGGTAGAAATTCCACAATAAAATTCATACCAATATTTTGGTATAATGATATTGAAAGAATAACATTTCTTAAGCTTATAAATAATTTATTTAAATTGTTTACACTTACTAAATAATGTATTTAATCATTCAAAAATACCAAACTCATAAGATTTCATTATCAATAACCAAAATCCTCATCAAAAATCTGCATATACCTCATATAGGATTCTCAAGCCATAAAATCCTATTTTCTAATTTTCTTTCTTCACAAAACATATTTAATTCATTTACTCATAATTAGACCATTTTCATGAAAAATACTAAATCAGTTCCAAAAATATTTCTTTTCTGGGATTTAGCAGAATATAGTCCCATATTGAACTTATATTTTTCTCAGAATTTTTAAAAGTCATTTACTATTTTTCATATGGCCAAAATAGCCGAATATTCAGACATTTATCAAAAATTGTACTTTTGTCTAAAAATTCTAAAATTTACAGAGTATACTTCTATCATATACATGTACTCCCAATAAAAATTTCATCAATTTTGGAGTTAACCACAAGGAATTATAAGCGGTTAATTTTAAAATAGTTTTTTCTCATAAAATTCATAACTCTCAATCTATACATCCAAAAATCACCATTTTTGGATACAATCAAGAAAACTCATCAAAATATCATTTCAAATTTTTCCAGAATTTTTGAAGATCAGAAAAATTACGAAACTGAAAATCATAACAACCCTTAAAATCCCTTAATATCCCTTACTATCCCTTACTATCCCCTACCTCAAAACAGCAGTACTTCTGACCGGAATGTAAAGCCGAAGGAAACTTGCACTGAATAGCAACTCTCAAAGTATCTAAATACTCAGAAAATATGCTTCATAATATAGAGAGAGAAAGAGAGAAAGCTTATGTTTCTGGTGTGATTTTCAATTCTAACTTAGCCCTCTATTTATAGGAAAATTTTGGTAGGTTTGACCTGCAACCTGATGGCTTTACCTGCTACTATTCCCACCCACCACATTTGAAATATAATTCAGCATATTTCTTCACCAACCATAAGTGGGGCCCACCAATTCTAGAATTTTCCACCAAAATGATAAATTCTGAAAATTCAACAATTTCTAAACCAGTCATCTCGTAAAATTCATAATAAATCATACGTTCATTTTTAACGGTTCAAAATTTGTGGGCATATACTCAACTTATATATGTATAACATATCCAAAAATTACCACGATCCAACGGTCGGATTAAAAATTATAACCCCCGCAAAATATCTCAAAAACCCTGATTTTTAATACCTCCATTCCGACAAAAATACGGATAAAAATCTCAACATTAACTCCTTCATTTTTTAACCACAAAAATATATCCCTCATTTATATCCACATAAAATAAATATTTTCTTATCATATGAATCAATAATTAATTATTCACAAATAATATTACAGAATCACATTTATGACAACCAGGCCGTTCCCAGGAAAGAGGGAGCTTTCCAATAAGGATTTCTCCTTACTGGCGCGCAATTAGATGACCAAACCTCTCCTTAGACAGAACTTTCTAGATATTGCCAATAATGTTATCTAATAATATCATTCAAATAATATGAATTATTGATCTGATAAATGAAAATACTGTGCAGCAACAATTATTGAAACAACAATAATATAAAATATCAACGCAGCAATTATTGAATCAATAAAATAAAATATTGAATAATAACTACTGTAACAATTATTGAGTAGTGCCTTCTTACTTAAGAATCAATAATTTCAAAAATACTATGCAATACCGTGTGCTACTGTGCAATAACGCGTATTACTGTATTTTAACCACCGGGTATTCCAACAGTGTTAACGGTAACAACTACGCCGTTATTTGTAAAAACTCAAATTTGTCATTTTCTTCACCCGACAGTTATTCTGTTATGGGGCCCACAAATGGCTGCGCCGTCGTACGAATATTCCCCGACAGAAAGAATATTTCACGACCAAACGAATATTCCCCGACAACAATGATTATTTTATAACCACTTGCTTATTTTGAAAAAAAATTCATATTTCACCCATAACTTTAAACTTTTATCAATTTAACCATTTACTGAATAGTAATTATAAGAAAAATTGAATACTTTTATTTCATAAAATTCGGGGTCTTACATTTCAGGTGATGATAGCTGATGAAAATTTTCTTCTTCCTTGGTGTGAAAAGGAATTCAAAATCACAATTATGATTATGAGTTATTCATATGATTATGGACAGGAATTGTTGATTGATGTTACAGGAATAAAATATTATTGGTCGACTTTTAACATGGAGAAGATAATAGACCTGATGGTCTATTTGACTCTTTTAATGGATTGCTCGTTCCGCTGCAACTATGGTTGAAAAGTTTTATCATCTACCATATGTTCTAAATCTCTGATTTATTATTGATAAAAGCTATTGATAATTTAATTATCTTTAGTTATGATATTCTTTATTGGGCTAGTTGTGCTCACTATTTTGCTTCACAATTCCTTTAAGGTAATAAGAGTGTAGCTGGGTCGAGCGGGGATAACAGGGGAATAGAACGGTGGTCTATAGCTGTTGAGGTTCTCCCTAAATAGTATAAAATAATTTTATTGAGAACTTTAGATAAGTGTGTCGTATTGTATATGTCATTTGATATTTAACTTTGGTGAACCAAATAGGGTGAGGTGAACCAAACTTTGGAAGGGTGTTTTGCCACTATCATACAAGATGTCTAATGACATACAACCTCGTGTTATCATAAGATAGGGTTGTGCACATCCACTTGCTGAGTATATCTATGAGCACTACCTATATGATCTTGGAGTTTATGTGAAATATAATTTCCACTTGAAGACAGTGGAGATAGTTATATGCCAAGAGAAGACTCACCATTGGAAAGAAGATGATAGTAATCTTCTCGTTTTTCTTTGGGGTCTATTGGGTCAACCAAGGATAATTCTGTGGACATATGATATCTATCATAACCTCGATGCATGGCCTCCCATGTACGAAGGTTTTCTTGCGCACTTTCCAAAGATTTTAATTTCTAAAACAGTTTTTGACTATACCTTTATGTAAGGGGCAATCATGACATGAGTCAGAGTTGGTATATGTATTTGTATTTAAACTCACAGTATACATGTCGTTGCATTTTGCACGACAATTGTATAAATGAAGTTGTATTTAATTTTTATAGTGTATTTTTCTGGCGACTTAGAATGGGTGATGTATACCTATTTTTGGGAGCGTCACATTTGGTATCAGAGCTTAGGGATATGGTCGCTGGCAGAGATAAGAGTCTAGAACTAGGAGGGGAGAGACAAGTTATATACTTCGTTAGTGTGTGACTTACCTAAGCTGAAATTGTTTACTTGATAAATTGACAAATTGTGATATGTCGATTAACCTTTGTTTTGAAGCTATATTTTGGAATGATATCTGAAATACAGGAGATGAAAAATGGGAAAATCATGATAACGAGGAAATTATCGGGAAGGTACAATCTGAAAAAGAAAGCAAGGTATTCTCATCTCTTCGAATATCAGGTACGTACGTAAATTTCGAGGGCGAAATTTCATAAGGTGGGGAGATTGTGAGACCCCGAATTTTTATGAAATAAAAGTATTCAATTTTTGTGAATAGTTAAATTGATAAAAGTTTAAAGTTAAGGGTGACATTTGAAAATTTTTCAAAGTAAATGATAATGAAGTTCTGTTTTATTAGTATTATTAACGTAATAAAACAGAAAAACTTTTTATATAAAATAGAATACTTTTATAAAGTAATCTATTTTATAAGACAATAATTAGAATATATTATATTTTATTATGCATAGTATTTGCATAGTGCATGCATAGTATTTGCATAGTAAAATATTTTATAAAGTTATTCATTTTATTAGATTATAAATAGAATATATTATATTTTATTTAAAAGATTTTGCTTTAAATATGGACCGTCCGATTAAAAGTAAATCAATTTGGACCGTTCATGAATTAATTACTATGCAGTCCATTCTTCTATAAATAGAAGCTCATTCCTTCATTATTTCTTACGAATTCACTGAAACTCTAGATAGAGAAACTATAGAGAGAGTTCTTCTATAATCTTGAGCGTATTTCTTTAGAGTTTAAGAAAGCTTTGAGCGTAGTGCAAGTTTTTTTCGAGTATATCCTCGTCCTACCAGTCGGAATACTCTTCTTTCAAAGGTAAGGGATATCATTATTGTGTAAGGGGTATTATTTCTTTCTTATTCATGGAGAGAACTTCTGTTATTCCATTCTTTATTATTCTGTTGGAATAACCTGTATATGCGGAATACCCTATACTTGGTGACATTCTTTTATTATTTTGTTGGAATATCCTGTCTGTGTGTTTTACACCGGACCTGGTTCCGTCTTTATTATTCTGTTGGAATATCATGTCTGTGTGTTTTACACCGGACCTGGTTCCGTCTTTATTATTCTGTTGGGAATAACTTGTCTGTGCGGTCTCTATCGCATACATGGTGAATTCTTTTGCTATTCTATTTTTTATTATTCTGTTGGAATAACATGTCTATGTGGATTATCACATGCATGGTGAATGATCCTTTGTATTTCATTCCTTATTAAATTGTGAAAATAATATGTTTACGTTGATTATGATGAGAGTCATAATAAAAACATTGGACAGATGAAAATCATGGGTATATGTGGTATTAGTAAGTTATATGATGATTTATGTTGGTTATTATGTGAAAACATGAAAGTTTCTTAGAAATCACAAGGGGTTGAAAAATCAGATTTTGGTGAAAACGGAACATGAAATTCAATTGACCATATCTCCTATTATATTTTGAATTTTTGAGTGTGGTCAAGTCCTAGACTTAGATCTATGAGTTTCCTAACTTATCCAAGTGGAATCACTAGAAAAGGTGTTGCAGATTTTCGTGTGGAATGATTTTAGCAAAAGAGTCCAAAGCTGCAAAATAACAAAAAGCTACTGTCCAGATTTTTAAAAGGGCATTTTCGGCCACTTAATTTGTGAGAAAAATTCTGGCTTTTTGGGACATGAAAATTTATGTTATAAAGTACCCTCTGTCCAAAAATGAGCTCATTCCGACTTAAAATGAGCAAGTTATGACCATTTCAATATTTAGGTTTTTCTGACGAAAAATGCTATAACCGGAGTTCTATAACTCCGATGACCACGAAATTTAAACTGGAAGCTCATGTTAACATGTGTAAGATCCTGCCAAGATTTGGGAATTTTTGGAGTTAACCTTGAGGTAGATAATTTCTTAAAGAATTAATTAGAAATTAATTTTTAAAAAATAGTAAATAAATTTTAAAAATGTCAAGAAAAATATATGTTCATTATGGGACTATATTATGCTTAATCCCAGAAAAGAATAATTTTTGGGACTGATTTGGTATTTTTCATGAAAATAGTTTAGTTACGAACATATGAGTTAAATATGTTATGTGAAGTAACAAAGTTGAAAAATAGGATTTTATGGCTTAAAAATCCTATATAAGGTATGTACAGATTTTTGATGAGTAATTTGATCATTGGTGATGAAATCTTATGAGTATGGCATTTTTGAATGATTAAATGCATTATTTGGTTGAGTGTAAATAATTGAAATAAATTGTGTATAAGTTTATGAAGTGATTAAAATATTGTTATGTTATTAACAATATTAGATTATGAGTTTATTAAATGATGGATAATATTTGGATAAATTTAAAGTCTTTAATATTTATCCTTGATTTCGTTTGATTAATGCTTATAATATTGTCATCATCCTCATGTTTATAATATATTGAAAGTCATCTGTGGCCTGTAGTGCATAGATGGACTTGGTATGATTATGATCAGAGATTATTCGGTAGAATCATGACCGTAATGTTACAAATGATGTGGTAAAAGTCATCTTTGACCCGTAGTGCATAGATAGACTTGGTATGATTATGACCAGGTGTTATTCTGTATAATCATGACCGTAATGTTACAAATGATGTGTTAAAAATCCTCATTTGCCGTAGTGCATTGATGGACAGTTTTTGGTATGAGTATGGCTATGGATTCTCTTCGGCCAAGGGTGCAAAGATGAATTGTTTTATGGCATAATCAGGATCGTTGATGAAAACACAATTATCTTTGGCCGTAGTGCATGGATAATTCGTGGTCGTGATAGTAAAGAATATCCTTAGCCTGTAGTGCAGGGATGATTCGATGATGTGGATTAATTATTGAGCTAAGTCTCAGCAATGAAATATTAATTCATGGATGTGATAATAATGAACATCTTTGGCCGTAGTGCAAAGATGATTTAATTAGTGTGATTATGAGCAGAAATTGTGATTTGGTATAATCATGATTTTTGATGTTTCAGGTGATGATAGGTGATGAAAACTTTCTTCGTCCTAGGTGTGAAAAGGAATTCAGAATCACAATTATGATTATGAGTTATTCATATGATTGTGGACAGGAATTGTTGATTGATGTTACAGGGATAAAACATTATTGGTGGACTTTTAACATGGAGAAGATAATTGACTTGATGGTCTATTTGGCTCTTTTAATGGATTGTTCGTTCCGCTGCAACTATGGTTGAAAAGTTTTATCATCTACCATATGTTCTAAATCTCTGATTTATTATTGATAAAAGCTATTGATAATTTAATTATCTTTAGTTATGATATTCTTTATTGGGCTAGTTGTGCTCACCCTTTTGCTTCACAATTCCTTTCAGGTAATAAGAGTGTCGCTGGGTTGAGCGAGGATAATAGGGGAATAGAACGGTGGTCTATAGCTGTTGAGGTTCTCCCTAAATAGTATAAAAATAATTTTATTGAGAACTTTAGATAAGTGTGTCGTATTGTATATGTCATTTGATATTTAACTTTGGTGAACCAAATAGGGTGAGTTGAACCAAACTTTGGAAGGGTGTTTTGCCACTATTATACAAGATGTCTAATGACATACAACCTTGTGTTATCATAAGATAGGGTTGTGCACATCCATTTGCTGAGTATATCTGTGAGCACTACCTATATGATCTTGGAGTTTATGTGAAATATAATTTCCACTTGAAGACAGTGGAGATAGTTATATGCCAAGAGAAGACTCACCATTGGAAAGAAGATGATAGTAATCTTCTCGTTTTTCTTTGGGGTCTATTGGGTCAACCAAGGATAATTCTGTGGACATATGATATCTATCATAACCTCGACGCATGGCCTCCCATGTACGAAGGTTTTCTTGCGCACTTTCCAAAGATTTTAATTTCTAAAACAGTTTTTGACTATACCTTTATGTAAGGTGCAATCATGACATGAGTCAGAGTTGGTATATGTATTTGTATTTAAACTCACAGTATACATGTCGTTGCATTTTGCACGACAATTGTATAAATGAAGTTGTATTTAATTTTTATAGTGTATTTTTCTGGCGACTCAGAATGGGTGATGTATACCTATTTTTGGTGGCGTCACAAAATCACATAACCTATCATTAGTGAGTACATTATAATATCTTAAACTTAACACTTACTCGTTCATTTATAAGTTCGTAATATAACTTGACAAACTATTTATGAACTCAGTAGACTTAATATATCATTTCAGTTTCTATTTCAGCAAGCTAAAACAAAACTGACATCTCTTCTGACATTTTGGTTTCCCTTTTCAGCAACCTAAAATGTTCATTTCGGGAAGCTGAAATACACTATTCACGAAAATATGAAATCAGCTTATTATTTTTTTAATATTTTGGCCAATCATATATACATATAATCCATACACAAAAAGTATTTTTCTAGAATTTTTCAACTCCCTTAAGTATTTTTCAAAAATCAATTTCTAGTTAATTCCTTAAGAAATTAGCTATCTCATACTTAACTCCAAAAATTCTCAACTCTCGGAAGAATCTTACACATATTAACGTGAGCTTACAGTTTAAATTTCAAGGCCATCGGAGTTATACAACTCCGGTTATAGCGATTTTCGTCGGAAAAACGTAAAAATTGAAATAGTCATAACTTGCTCATTTTATGTCGGAATGAACTCATTTTTGGACACAACCTACTTTACCCCATATATTTTCATCCCCCAAAAGGCCGGATTTTATCTCATTAAATAAGTGGCCGAAACAGCCCTTCCAATTTCTTGGCAGCAGTTTTTTAAGTATTTTTAGATTTTTCATCCTTTACTAAAATCATTCCACACGAATATGTGTAAATCCTTTTTAAGTGATTCCACTTGGATATATTAGAAGACCCATATATCTAACTCTAAAAATTAACCACACTCAAAAATTCAAAGTAGAATGAGAGATATGGTCATTTCCATATCATACTTGGTTTTGTCAAAAATCTGTTTTTTAACATTTGGTGTCTTTTAAGAAAACTTCTATATTTTTACATAAAATCAACATAGCTCAACATAATATTTAAAATAACTCATATACTCATGGATGTAACATGATCCATGGTTTAATTCACCAAATAATCAACAATCATAAAATCAAACACAACAAAAGCTAAGAAAAATTTTATTTTCTAACTTTTAAAAAACCTAACTCATATTTCTTAGTTTAGATTCCACTTTTGACTCATAAAAGAGTTGGATCTAAACATAAAACACTTTTAACACCAAGATCTAAGGTTTTAAGCCTCAAGATCATAGTTTTATAAAAATCAAAACTCAAATCATCACAAAGAGAAATTAAACTATAAAAGTAGGGATTTCTTATACCTTCTCTTGATTCCTCTTCTTCTTCTTTCTAATACCTAGATTATGGAACTTGAAAACTTACAAAACTCTTCCTCTCTCTCTTTCTTCTTCTCTCTTGCCCGAAATCTCTAGGCTTTCTCTCTCTCTCTCTCTTACTTTGTTTTGTTAACTAACTTAGGAAATAAAATAAAAGAATAGAATAAAATAGATTTTTGTTAGTAAATTAAGTATAGATTTATTATGTATATCTATATAAATTCTCCCACATTCTCTCTTTAATCATTAAGGTGTTTCTTGCAAGCTTAAGGTTGCTTGTAAGCTTGGTAAAAGATGTTGGTTTAATAGAAACTTGACACATGTGAAGAGTTGGTGTGAGTTAGTAAAATGAAATCATTACACCACATGGCCTCCTTTTCTCCTTCCTTACTTGAGCCGAAAATTTGGGCCTTTTATTTACCCCAATTTGGTTTAATTTTAATGTAATTTTTTGTTTACTCAAATGTCCAAAAATCCCTTAACAAGTGGGCTAAAGTTTGGACTAATTCCTTTTTTTTTCTTTTTTTTGGGCTTGCATTTTCTTATTCCTTTGCCTACTAATTAAAATGATCTTGGGCTCCTCCACCAAATGAATTGGGTCATCACTAAACTTGCCCTTTATATTAAATATTGGGCTAGCTCAATAATTTAATTATTCTTAAATTAATTAACTACTAGTCTCATGCTTAAATAAACACTTGGACTACAAATTAATTCTTTGGGCCTTAAAATCAACTTAGCTCTATACTTATTAATTTTTTATCCATTTTCCATTATTTAATTAGGATTTCCTTACACACATTAGTAAGTTAATTTCTTACTCATATATCTTTTAATTTCATAACCCAATTAGACTTGCTATTCTTAGGTTATAAAATTAATTAAATGAGATGTATAAAATAAATCTCTTAGGATTAGAATATCTTTTTAAATACTATCATTCTCTTAAATTATAACCCATTAGGTTATTTAATTATCATACATAATATATGTATTAGGTTACATAACTTTATTCTTTATCTCTTTACAAAATAAATGTACACACATTATATAATACATATTTACTCAATCATGTATATAATTCACATATATCCTAAAATATTTCCCCTAGTTTATTAACTTATTATCCTAAATTGACTTAATAAGTTATAAACACATATATACACATATCAATAATCAATTACTTAAGGATTGTTAATCCTTTTAATTTAGTAATCAGGGTTAACATTTAAGCTATGTTAATTTCTTACATAACTTTCATTACTCTTCCTTGAAAATGATTAAGTATACTTCTTAGTTAATAAATTAACTATATAGCTTAATTATCATATACACTTATATGATTCAAGTACTTTCTCTTTTTTTTTTAAAAACATTATTCAAAAATTTTGAATAATGTGAAATTCTAGGTTCTCACAATTACAAATGCATAAAATTTACCATTAATACTGGCATGTCTTTCTGGTCCAAACAAATCAAGATGGTGTAATTGCAAGGGAGAAGAAGTTGATACCATGTTCTTTGTCGTAAATGATGTTCTTACTTGTTTCCCGAGTTGACAAGGAACACATATTTCCTTCTTTTCATACTTTATTTTTGGCAATCCTTTGACAAGTTTCTTTGAGGATAATTTCTTGATTAAATCCATGAGAACATGCCCCATCCTCTTATTCCATAAGTTAGCCTCATCTTGCATAAATGTAAGACATAATTCTTCATCTTGTTGCTCAAAATCAAGATTATATATTGTAGACACTTGAAATTTTGTATTCCTGTTACTAACATTGCATGAGGGCAGAATCGTCTTCCAGAGATAACCCTGGAAGTCAAATCAGTTCCAGTCCTGGAGATAACCCTGGGATACTCAGTCTTTTCCATCTCGGAGATAACTCTGAGATATTCAGTTCCAGTCCCAGAGATAACCCCATGAATTTTAGTTTTTAACCTCGGAGACAACCCCGAGGAATGCAATTCCAGTCCCGGAGATAACACCGGAGAAGTCAGTTCCATCTCGGAGATAACCCCGAGATACTGAGTTCCAACCAGGGAGGCAACCTTGAGAGTTTCAGTTCTAACCTCAGAGACAACCCTGAGGAATGCAGTTGTAATTCCGGAGATAACCACGAAAAAGCTCATTTTAATCCCCAACAATCAACTTTAACCTCGGTGATAGCCCCGAAGCACTCAGTCCCAAACCCAGAGATAACCCGGGGAGGTCAGGCACACCTCAGAGATAACCCTGAGGACATTCAGCACTTATAGCAGCCCAATCTTAGAGATAACCCTGAGCAACGACTGCTAGATCAGCCTAGAACCAGAGATAACCCCGGTGAGGGGCAAAATCATCATTTTGCCACCTCGAGCCCACATTCACGCCATCTCAACAAAATTTCAACCTACATACTACACAGAAGTGTCCTACAAGAACCATAGCTCCAATCCCAAGTGACTACAACACAAGACAGCACATCGGATAGAATTTGAAGACTTGAAGACCTGGACATGGACCCATGTTCCTGACTTTGTACAACCTCTTATCCCATGTCATTGTGTAGCTCTCGACAACAGTATTCTGAAAAGGTATTATACGCCTCCATCGGATGCCCGGATTGAAAGTTATGAAGGTTCAAGCGAACAACACGTTGCACGAGTGCACGTACTTCGAGACAGCAGGCCCACGGAGCCCGGGGCACTCCGGGCAACCGTAGGTACATCTGTGGCTGCCACAAATACACCTGTGACTCCCCCTCTATAAATAAAGGGCTTGGGGTGGCCATTTGGAAAAGAAAAAAGGCGAGGAAGCCCTGTCCATTTTGCTATGTACACATATAAACTGAGTGTTTTCTCATTTCAAACACTTGTGAGCTTGTACTTTGCTACATTTTACCGATGGAAGCCGAGTGTTCATTCATTTAAAGCTATTTGAAGTCTTCTTGGTAGCTCACTTTAAGCCTTCTCACATTTTTAAAGCCTTTCTCCACTTTTGTGCACACACAGTTATTCACGTTGAGAACCGTGTTGTGTGCGTATGCCCGGATCGTCGATCCGTGGCTTTTATTGCTTTTATATATATAAATACTTATATATATATATATATATATATATATATATATATATCTCATGTCATAAAACTCTGTTTGATTGAGCCTGGATTTACATCCGGAGCGTTTACTGCTTTCATTGAGCCTGGATTGACATATCCGGTGCGTTTACAACTTATATATATATATATATATATATATATATATATATATATATATATATATACACACCTGTTTACAGCTTTTATACATATTGCATCATCATGTGAGCCTAGGAATCATGTGATCACAAATTCAGTCTCCTGAATCTAGATTCGGTTCCCGTGATAGACATTTTCAGCTGTAACCAGCTTGTAAACTATTCACGGTGTTTTAATTTTCTTAGACGGCTCTCATGCCCACTAGGAGTTCGGTACTGCTTTTTATCTTATTTTCTCGAATATGCTTCGCATCTCGAAAATAAAAGCAATCAAGCCCAACACATAATAAAATGGAATTATCAAAGGCCTCAATTACTATTGAGCATAAAGGTTTAAAAAAACCTCTTTCACAAAACATCATTTCTATATCTTGTTAAAATTAAACTTTTATACAAAATTCAAACTCTTTGTATGTAGGTGCAAACGAGGCATAACACTACTTTCAGACAACTGCACATTGACCCACACATACACACACATTCAGATAAAGGTTCAAATTAAAAAATGGCAATCACCGTGTCACCACGGATGTCGGGGGGGGGGATGCCTAAATAGTGGCACATCACTAGGTTAATGTGCTAACCTTTTTTCGGTTGAGTTGGTGCAACCATTTAAAAATACCAACTAGCGACTCTTACAGTCCAATCATCGACATATACATATCGAACCTTTTCACAACTTATTTTTTTAAACAAATCTAACCTAACATGAGAACACCAAAAGACAAGAACAGAAAAGGGAAAAATAAAAATCTCGACGTCGACATGTGGCGACTCCGCTGGGGACATCCAGTAAGAGGGCTTAAGCTGCTATTTACAAACTTTTCAAAACCTTTATCTACATGTGTGTGGATGTTGCATTTACATTTGAATGAATGTGTATGAATGAATTTACTTATTGTACTTAGTGCTTTGCACCATATCTGCTTGTGATATTAGTGCTTCGCATATGTCATCATTTCCATACGGTGAGACACGTTGTATGTGAATGTATGCTATGTGGTTCCTCCACTAGGAGGTTATCCTATCGATGTTTGATTATTGGACTCGTAGGAAGACTAATTCCAACGAGACTCAGGAAAGGCACCACCCAGATTCGCTCCAGTTGAAAGACCGGATTAACTTCCCGTCGAGTAAATTGAGATGATCTGGGAACCTTCATGCCAAAAAATCGCGAGAGTAACCTAAGATAGGTCAGCCTCTGATAAACTAAACGAGGAAGGAAGTCTCTTCATACCTTCACATTTCAATTACTCGTAATTTCAATTACTTGTAATTCTATTTCCATGTTAATCTCAATGTAATGGAAAAATAAAGGAATATGTGTACATGTATTCCCTTTCTTATCAAAACCTGTCATGCTATCTTATTAACTGACATCCATTTTGTAGGATAATACTCCTAAAATGGACACATTACATAGCATGTAACATTTATACATTCCCTAAGACTAAACTACACAAGTCTTTTTGTAGGGAAACAATTGGTCTTATTATCCATTCAAAGTCCAAAAAGGCAACAAGCCTACAGCCAAGCATGGCTACATCTGGCCAGTCTAATCCTACTCATGTCTCTTGTGAGGAGTTCGAAGGATTAAGTAACCAAATTATAGAGTTGGATGTTCTGCTCAAAGAACTACACAAGTCCACTCAGGGTCCATAAATACCTATACATACACAATCCTCTGCACATGGAGGAACCCAGGGACCGGACAAAGGAATTTTTGTACCTGAATCTCAATTGGACAAAACCAACAAAACCCTGAAACCACCCATCTCAAAGAAGATCCAGACACCGGTGATATCAGGAAAAAAGTCCTACAAATGGAAGAGACCATTCGGTCTATCAAAGAGATTGGAGCACATAGGAGAGTTTCATATTTAGGCCTTTGCATCTTCCCTGGGGTTCATTATCTAGAGAAATTCAAGACTCCCAATTTTGAAAAGTATGATGGATTGGGATATCCTTACACACATTTGAAAATATTCATTGGAGAGCTCAGATCTTATGTCGAGGATGAAAAGCTCAGAATGCAGATGTTTCAGAAAAGTCTGATTGGAAAAACTAGATCATGGTACACCAGATTAGACAACTCTAAGATTCATAGTTGGGAGGAGCTAGCTGTAAGACCCCGAATTTTATGAAATAAAAGTATTCAATTTTTCTTATAATTACAATTCAGTAAATGGTTAAATTGATAAAAAGTTAAAGTTATGGGTGAAATGTGAAATTTTTTAAAAATAAACAAGTGGTTATAAAATAATCATTATTGTCGGGGAATATTCATTGGTCGTGGAATATTCTTTCTGTCGGGGAATATTCGTACGACGGCGCAGCTATTTGTAGGCCCCATAACGGAAAACGGTCGGATGAAGATAACGACAAAAATTGAGTTTTTATAATTAACGGCGTAGTTGTTACCGCTAACACTGTTGGAATACCCGGTGGTTAAAATACAGTAATACGCGTTATTGCACAGTAGCACACGGTATTGCACAGTATTTTTGAAATTATTGATTCTTACGTAAGAAGGCACTACTCAATAATTGTTACAGTAATTACTGTTCAGTATTTTATTTTATTGATTCAATAATTGCTACGTTGAGATTTTATATTATTGTTGTTCAATAATTGTCACTGCACAGTATTTTCCATTATCAGATCAATAATTCATATTATTTGAATAATATTATTAGATAACATTATTGGCAATGTCTAGAAAGTTCTGTCTAAGGAGAGGCTTGGTCACCTAATTGCGCGTCAGTAAGGATAAATTCTTATTGAAAAGCCCCCTCTTTCCTGGGAACGGCCTGGTTGTCATAAATGTGATTCTGTAATATTATTTGTGAATAATTAATTATTGATTCATATGATAAGGAAATATTTATTTTATGTGGATATAAATGAGGGATATATTTTTGTGGTTAAAAATGAAAGAGTTAATGTTGAGGTGTTTTATCTGTATTTTTGTCGGAACGGAGGTATTGAAAATCAAATTAGGATTTTTGAGATATTTTGCGAGGGTTATAATTTTTAATCCGACCGTTGGATCGTGGTAATATTTGGATATGTTATACATATATAAGTTGAGTATATGTCCACAAATTTTGAACCGTTAAAAATGAACGTATGATTTGTTATGAATTTTACGAGATGACTGGTTCATAAATTGTTGAATTTTCGAAGTCAAACATTGGTGGTGAAAAATTCTAGAATTGGTGGGCCCTACTCTTGGTTGGTGAAGAAATGTGCTGAGATTTTTATTCAAATGTGGTGGGTGAGAATAGTAGCAGGTAAAGCCATCAGGTTGCAGGTTAAGTCTGCTTCGGCGTGCTAACATTTTTCTATAAATAGAGGGCTAAGTTAGAATTGAAAATCACACCATAATTCATAAGTTTTCTCTTTTTCTCTCTAAATTATCGAGTGTATTTTGTGAGTATTTAGATACTTGGTGAGTTGCTATTCATCAGTGCAAGTTTCCTTCAGCGTCATATCCGATATCTAGTCAGAAGTGCTACTCTTTTAAGGTAAGGGATAGTAAGGGATTTTAAGGGTTATTATATTTTTCAGTTCGTACTTCTTCTGACCTTCAGAAAATTCTAAAAAAATGTGAAATGATATTTTGATGAGTTTTATTGATTGTGTCCAAAAATGGTGATTTTTGGATGTATAGATTAAGAGTTATGAATTTTACAGGAAAAGACTATTTTAAAAGTAACCGCTTATAATTCCTTGTGGTTAACTCCAAAATTGATGAAATTTTTATTGGAAGTATATCTATATTATATCAGTATACTCTGTGAATTTTAAAATTTTTGGATAAAAATATAATTTATGATAAATGTCTAAATATTCGACGGTTTTGACCATATGAAAAATAGTAAATGAATTTTAAAAATTCTGAGAAAAATATATGTTCAATATGAGACTATATTCTGCTAAATTCCAGAAAAAAAATATTTTTGGAACTGATTTGGTATTTTTTATGAAAATAGACTAGTTATGAGTAAATGAATTAAATATGTTATGTGAAGTAAGAAAATTAGAAAATAGGATTTTATGGCTTGAGAATCCTATATGAGGTATATGCAGATTTTTGATGAGGGTTTTGGTTATTGATAATGAAATCTTATGAGTTTGACATTTTAGGATGATTAAATGTATTATTTAGTAAAGTGTAAATAATTAAAATAAATTGTTTATAAGCTTAAGAAATATTATTCTTTCAATATCATTATACCGAAATATTGGTATATATTTTATTGTAGAATTTTTACCTTTTTTATGTCGAGTTACTATTCACGAGTTACTATTCATGAGTTACTATTCATGAGTTACTATTCACGAGTTACTATTCACGACAAAATTAGTTTCTTTTTCTGACCAAATTATAGTTGATTTATGAATATTACTCTTGAGATTAAATCTATATGTTGATCATATTATTTTTATTATCATATATAACATTTTTATAATCTTGATGTTGAAATTCTCTTTCGCTTGAGTGTAAAGATGGGTAAATTATTGGTATGATCATGATTATGTGTTTTCTTTGGCCAGTTGTGCAAAGTTGAATTATTGACTAGTATGATCATGACCATTGAATTTATAATTGAATATCTTTAGCTTAAGTGCAAAGGTGAAATGATCAACATGGTTATAATTATTGTTTATATAAATTCTGAAATGATTATATATTTCTTTGAGATATTAATATATTTGGCCTGTAGTGTAAATATGAACTGTTGATGAATATATTTGGCCTGTAGTGCAAATATGAACTGTCGTTGAATATCTTTGGCCTGTAGTGCAAAGATGAACTGGTGATGAATATCTTTGGCCCATACTGCAAAGATGACCTGTGGTTGAATATTTTAGGCCAGTAGTACAAATATGAATTATTGATGAATATCTTTGGCCCGTAGTGCAAAGATGATATGTTGTTGAATATCTTTGGCCAGTAGTGCAAAGATGAACAGGTGTTAAGATGAACATGACCAACTGGTGATACAAATGAATATCTTTGGCTGTAGTTCAAAGATGAAGTTATTAGTATGATTATGAACAGGAAATGTGATTTGGTGTAACCATGATCTTTGATGTTTCAGGTAAAGATAGGTGATGAAAATTATCTTCGTCCTGGAAGAGATGAGGAATTTAGAACTACAATTATGATTATGAGTTATTCATATGATTGTGGACCAGAATTGTTGATTAATGTTACAGGGATAAAACATTGTTGGTGGATTTTTAACATGGAGAAAATAATAGACTTTGTAGTCTATTTGGCTCTTCTAATGGATTGCTCGTTCCGCTGGAGCTATGGTTGAAATTTTTATCATCTACCATATGTTCTAAATCTCTGATTTATTATTGATGAAGGCTATTGATAATTTAATTATCTTTAGTCATGATATTCTTTATTGGGATAGTTGTGCTCACCCTTCTGTTTCACAATTCCTTTCAGGTAATAAGAGTGTAGCTAGGTCGAGCGTGGGTAACAGGGGAATAGAACGGTGGTCATCATTTAGTAGTTATATTTGGTGAATCATCTAGGGTGAAGCGAACCCAACGTTGGAAGGGTGTTTTGCCACTATCATACAAGATGTCTAATGACATACAACCTCGTGTCATCATAAGACAGGATTGTACTCTTCCACTTGCTGAGCATATTTATGAGCACTACCTATATAATCTTGGTGTTTGTTTGAAGTATAATTCTCAATTAGAGACAGTGGAGATAATGATAAGTCAAGAGAAGACTCACCATTGGGAAGAATATGATAGTAATCTTCTCATTTTTCTTTGGGGTATATTGGGTCAACCAAGGATAATTCTGTGGCCATATGATATCTATCACAACCTAGAAGCATGGCCTCCCATGTACAAAGGTTTTCTTGAGCACTTCCCAAATATTCTAATTTCTAAAATAGTTTTTGACTATACCTTTATGTAAGGTGTCATTGTGAGGTGATGTCCACGGTTGGGACATGAGTCACATTTGGTATATATTTGTATCCAAACTTACAGCATATGTTTTGTTGTATTTTGCACGATAATTGTTGTAATAAAGTTGTAGTTGTCTTCTGTACCATGTATTTGGCGACTCAGAATAGGTTGGATGGAATGGACCTGTTTTGGAGTTGTCACAGTTGGTATCAGAGCCATAAGTAAAGAGCCCCGAGCCTCTATCTGGTGACATCCTGTTGATGGGGAATGCACCGAAGCCAGACTCTCCGTAGGGGATGCCGTTCTGCGGTGGCAAGCTGATAGGTACCTTTGTGAGGTGCTGACACATGATGGTGTCCAATGTCACAGTTGGTATCAGAGCTTAGGGATATGGTCTCTGACGGAGATCGGGGAATATAACTAGGAGGGGAGAGATGAATAAATCCTTCGCTAGTGTGTCCTACCTAAGCTTAATTGTTGGTTGGTCATAATATATGGATATTATGTGATATGTTAATTTGATTAATTAACCCTTGTTTTATGGCAGTATTTGAGAATGGCAACTGAGAATGCTAACAATGGAGTTAATGAGACTGTGGGGATACCTCTAATCACTAACCATGATAATGTGATGTCAGACAAAGAAGGAATTAGAGATATTCTTGTGGTGAGTGAAGAATTGATAGTTACACCCGAGATAGTCGCAGAGGCAACAGCTGAGAATGAGGAAGAAGAGGAAGAAGAGGTACCTGAGGAGAATTTATTAGAGGTATTATATGATCAAAATGTAGTATTACAAAATCGTATTCATGAGTTAGAAGAGCAGGCTGAAGAACGACAGGCGGTCGTGGAGCAAAGGGATGCAATAATTCAAGCTTGTGTTACCCGATATGTGATGGTTGAACAGAAGCATTCTTTGGCAGAGTATAAGATGATAAAGATGGAATCTGAGCAGAAAGAAGAAAAAACTGAACGAATAAGAATGAGTGATGCATGGGTAAAAGCCACACGACGCATTGATATTGTGGAAAGAGATGTCCGATCTAAGAAGGCTAAAATAGATGATACGTATTTCTCTTTTTGGACAGCAATTGGGAGAACACAACATCGAGTTTTGAATTACCCTATACATAGTGGTCAACCGAAATTCGATATGGATCGAAGATTGATGATTCAGATCATGAATCAGGAGTACGACGAGGCAGTTGAGGGAGGAATATATCCTATAGAAAGGTATATTTCAACGGTAGTGATGATGCCAAATGTTTCCCCAGACAAGTCAAAGTCGGGTAGTTCGAGGGATGGCGGTTGTCATGACTTCCCAACAAATGAGGAACCCAAATGAAGTTATCACGGGAGATGAGCAACAGAGAAATCATGATGATCTGAGAGATAGAATCTGAAATGAAAGTAAGGTATTCTCAACTCTTTGAAATACCAGGTACGTAAATTTTGGGGACGAAATTTCATAAGGAGGGGAGATTGTAAGACCCCAAATTTTATGAAATAAAAGTATTCAATTTTTCTTATAATTACAATTTAGTAAATGGTTAAATTGATAAAAAGTTAAAGTTATGGGTGAAATGTGAAAATTTTTCAAAATAAACAAGTGGTTATAAAATAATCATTGTTGTCGGGGAATATTCATTGGTCGTGGAATATTCTTTCTGTCGGAAAATATTCGTACGACGGCGCAACTATTTGTGGGCCCCATAACGGAAAACAGTCGGATGAAGATAACGACAAAAATTGAGTTTTTATAATTAACGACGTAGTTGTTACCGCTAACACTGTTGGAATACCCGGTGGTTAAAATACAGTAATATGCGTTATTACACAGTATTTTTAAAATTATTGATTCTTACGTAAGAAGGCACTACTCAATAATTGTTACAATAATTACTGTTCAATATTTTATTTTATTGATTCAATAATTGCTACGTTGAAATTTTATATTATTGTTGTTCAATAATTGTCACTGCACAGTATTTCCCATTATCAGATCAATAATTCATATTATTTGAATAATATTATTAGATAACATTATTGGTAATGTCTAGAAAGTTCTGTCTAAGGAGAGATTTGGTCACCTAATTGCGCGCCAGTAAGGAGAAATTTTTATTGGAAAGCCCCCTCTTTCCTGGGAACGGCCTGGTTGTCGTAAATGTGATTCTGTAATATTATTTGTGAATAATTAATTATTGATTCGTATTATAAGGAAATATTTATTTTATGTGGATATAAATGAGGGATATATTTTTGTGGTTAAAAATGAAAGAGTTAATGTTGAGGTGTTTTATCTGTATTTTTGTAGGAACGGAGGTATTGAAAATCAAATTAGGATTTTTGAGATATTTTGCGAGGGTAATAATTTTTAATCCGACCGTTGGATCGTGGTAATATTTGGATATGTTATACATATATAAGTTGAGTATATGTCCACAAAATTTGAATCGTTAAAAATGAACGTATGATTTGTTATGAATTTTACGAGATGACTGGTTCAGAAATTGTTGAATTTTCGGAGTTAAACATTGTTGGTGGAAAATTCTAGAATTGGTGGGCCCCACTCTTGGTTGGTAAAGAAATGTGCTGAAATTTTTATTCAAATATGGTGGGTGAGAATAGTAGCAGGTAAAGCCATCAGGTTGCATGTTAAGTCTGCTTCAGCGTGCTAACATTTTTATATAAATAGAGGGTTAAGTTAGAATTGAAAATCACACCTGAATTCATAAGTTTTCTCTCTTTTTCTCTTTAGATTATCGAGTGTATTTTGTGAGTATTTAGATACTTGGTGAGTTGCTATTCATCAATGCAAGTTTCCTTCAGCGTCATATCCGATATCCAGTCAGAAGTGCTACTCTTTTAAGGTAAGGGATAGTAAGGGATTTTAAGGGTTATTATGTTTTTTAGTTCGTACTTCTTCTGACCTTCAGAAAATTCTAGAAAAATGTGAAATGATATTTTGATGAGTTTTATTCATTGTGTCCAAAAATGGTGATATTTGGATGTATAGATTAAGAGTTATGAATTTTACAGGAAAATACTATTTTAAAAGTAACCGCTTATAATTCCTTGTGGTTAACTCCAAAATTGATGAAATTTTTATTGGAAGTATATCTATATTATATCAGTATACTCTGTAAATTTTGGAATTTTTGAATAAAAATACAATTTATGATAAATGTCTAAATATTCGACAGTTTTGGCCATATGAAAAATAGTAAATGAATTTTAAAAATTTTGAGAAAAATATATGTTCAATATGAGACTATATTCTGCTAAATCCCTGAAAAGAAATATTTTTGGAACTGATTTGATATTTTTTATGAAAATAGACTAGTTATGAGTAAATGAATTAAATATGTTATGTGAAGTAAGAAAATTATAAAATAGGATTTTATGGCTTGAGAATCCTATATGAGGTATATGTAGATTTTTGATGAGGGTTTTGGTTATTGGTAATGAAATCTTATGAGTTTGGCATTTTAGGATGATTAAATGTATTGTTTAGTAAAGTGTAAACAATTAAAATAAATTGTTTATAAGCTTAAGAAATATTATTCTTTCAATATCATTATACCGAAATATTGGTATGGATTTTATTGTGGAATTTTTACCTTTTTCATGTCGAGTTACTATTCACGAGTTACTATTCATGAGTTACTATTCACGAGTTACTATTAACGACAAAATTAGTTTCTTTTTCTGACCAAATTATAGTTGATTTATGAATATTACTCTTGAGATTATATCTATATGTTGATCATATTGTTTTTATTATCATATATAATATTTTTATAACCTTGATGTTGAAATTCTCTTTCCCTTGAGTGTAAAGATGGGTAAATTATTAGTATGATCATGACTATGGGTTCTCTTTGACCAGTAGTGCAAAGTTGAATTATTGATTGGTATGATCATAACTATTGAATTTATAATTAAATATCTTTAGCTTAAGTGCAAAGGTGAAATGATCAACATGATTATAATTATTGTTTATATAAATTTTAAAATGATTATATATTTCTTTGAGATATTAATATATTTGGCCTGTAGTGCAAATATGAACTGTTGATGAATATATTTGGCCTGTAGTGCAAATATGAACTGTTGTTGAATATCTTTGGCCTGTAGTGCAAAGATGAACTGGTGATGAATATCTTTGGCCCATAGTGCAAAGATGACCTGTGGTTGAATATCTTTGGCCAGTAGTACAAAGATGAATTATTGATGAATATCTTTGCCCCGTAGTGCAAAGATGATACGTTATTGAATATCTTTGGCCAGTAATACAAAGATGAACAGGTGTTGAGATGAACATGACCAACTGGTGATACAAATGAATATCTTTGGCCGTAGTTCAAAGATGAAGTTATTAGTATGATTATAAACAGGAAATGTGATTTGGTGTAACCATGATCTTTGATGTTTCAGGTAAAGATAGGTGACGAAAATTATCTTCGTCCTGGATGAGATGAGGAATTTAGAAGTACAATTATGATTATGAGTTATTTATATGATTGTGGACCAGAATTGTTGATTGATGTTACAGGGATAAAATATTGTTGGTGAATTTTTAACATGGAGAAGATAATAGACTTTGTAGTCTATTTGACTCTTCTAATGGATTGCTCGTTCCGCTGCAGCTATGTTTGAAATTTTTATTATCTACCATATGTTCTAAATATCTGATTTATTATTGATGAAGGCTATTGATAATTTAATTATCTTTAGTCATGATATTCGTTATTGGGATAGTTGTGCTCACCCTTCTGTTTCACAATTCCTTTCAGGTAATAAGAGTGTAGCTAGGTCGAGCGTGAGTAACAGGGGAATAGAACGATGGTCATCATTTAGTAGTTATATTTGGTGAATCATCTAGGGTGAAGCGAACCCAACGTTGGAAGGGTGTTTTGCCACTATCATACAAGATGTCTAATGACATACAACCTCGTGTCATCATAAGACAGGATTGTGCTCATCCACTTGCTGAGTATATTTATGAGCACTACCTATATAATCTTGGTGTTTGTTTGAAGTATAATTCTCAATTAGAGACAGTGGAGATAATGATAAGTCAAGAGAAGACTCACCATTGGGAAGAATATGATAGTAATCTTCTCGTTTTTCTTTGGGGTATATTGGGTCAACCAAGGATAATTCTGTGGCCATATGATATCTATCACAACCTAGAAGCATGGCCTCCCATGTACAAAGGTTTTCTTGAGCACTTCCCAAATATTCTAATTTCTAAAACAGTTTTTGACTATACCTTTATGTAAGGTGTGACGCCCCCAAAATTAAGTATACATCACCCATCTTGGGTCGTCAGATACGAAGTACAGAATACAAATATAACTTACTGATACAACTGTCGTGCATAATACGACAAAACATAAACTGTGAGTTTGAATACAAATATTATCTTCTAGAGAGTATTCATACTCAAAAGGAGTCCTCATTACATTTATTAACACACCATTACATAGAATAGTGAGGACTACTAACTAATACTATCATTCAGACCATCACTCCGTTCCCCGACTTGCCCCAGCTACGTTCTCATTTTCTGAAGAGAACAGTGAAAGAAAGGGTGAGCTCAACTAGCCCAGTAAGCAATATTATGACTAAGATAATGCAGAATAAATTATCATTAGCCTTCAACAATGTTAAACTGATAAAATATAATAGACATCAAGTTTAACTGCAGCGGAACAAGCAATCCATTAAAAGAGTCAAGTAGAAAATAAACTCTACTATCTTTTATGATTTAAAAGATTTTTCAACACTGTGATCGCTGGGACTCAGCTTAATAAAATAATCCACATCATCGAATCACCCCTGCACTACGGCCAAGGATATTCGTGTATTCATTAATGGTCATGATCATGCCAACAACTGTCCATCAATGCACTACGGGCCAATGAGGACTTTTTCAATATTTTATAAACATGAGGATGATGACAATGATATAAAAATTCAATAAAACAAGTTCAAGAATTAATTTATCCAAGAATTAACAACGTCCAAATTGTCAACATGATACTGCTTTGTGGAGTAAAATTCAAGAATACTTAGAAGAATATTTTCATGAAAAGATACTGGATGAACCGCAATTATCAAGGATATTCCACTAATTTCATGGAGTATAGAAGTCAAAACTTAACCAATTGAGTATAATAAAGAATGGAATAACAAAAGAAATCACCATGCATGCGCTAGACCGTACAGACAGGTTATTCCAACAGAATAATAAATAATAGAACCAGGTCTGGCATAAACGCATAGACAGGATATTCCGACAGAATAATAAATAATGGAACCAGGTCCGGTGTAAAACACACAGACAGGATATTCCAACAGAATAATAACAAGACGAAACCAGGTCCGGTGTAAAATACACAGACAGGATGTTCCAACAGAATAATAATAAAAACGGAACCAGGTCCGGTGTAAAACACACAGACAGGATGTTCCAACAGAATAATAGAAGAATGTCACCAAGTATAGGGTAGACCGCGTATACAAGTTATTCCAACAGAATAATAAGAAATGGAATAACAACAGTTCTCTTCATGAATAAGAAAGAATAACACCCCTTACCGTTTTAAAGAAGAGCTGAAGTAAGGAAGTAGTTAAGTAGCAGAATACTCTTCTTCTCTCTCTATATAGTTTCTCTCTCTAGAGTTCAGTGAATTCGTAAGAAATAATGAAGGAATGAGCTGCTATTTATAGAAAAATATAATGCATAGTAACTAATCCATGAACGATCCAGATTGATTACTTTAATCTGACGGTCCATATTTAAAGAAAAATCTTTTAAATAAAATATAATATATTCTATTTATAGAATAACTTTAATAAAGTATTCTGTTTTATATAAAAAGATGTTTCTGTTTTATTACGTTAATAATACGAATAAAACAAAACGTCATTATCGCTAAATAATTTATATTATTAACTGACAATAATTGGATCAGACTGAGTGACTTCTCACATAAGCATTAATAATCAATACCGTGTGCTACTATGCAACCACAGTATCAATGGTAAAACTTCCGCCGTTATTTTTAATAAAATATTTTTGTCGTTTTCTCAATCCGACAATAATTATGTTGTGGGGTCCACCAATGATTGTGCCGTTGTACGAATATTCCCTGTTAAAACGAATATTCCCTGACCAATCGAATATTATATAACAACTTGCGTACTTTGTAAAATTTATAAATATTACCCACAACTATAACATTATATCAAATTAACTCCATAATATTCAAAAATGATATTTATAGAAAATTCATCTTTATTTATAAAAGTTGGGGTCTTACAACCTCCCCTTCTTATGACATTTCGCCCTCGAAATTAGGGTACGTACCTGGTATGTCGAAGAGGTAAGGATACCTTGATTTCATTTCAGATTCTAACTCCCAAGTCATTTCCTCAACATCGTGGTTTCTCCACAAAACTTTGACTTGAGGTATAACCTTGGAGCGTAGAATATGTTCCTTCTTATCCAAGATTTGAACAGGAACTTCTTCCTACGTCAAATCCTCCACTATTTCATCCGGTTCTAACTCAATAATGTGGTTCGGGTCTTCCACATATTTACGTAACATAGATATGTGAAAAACGTTATGAACACGAGACATACTTGGCGGTAAAGCGAGTCTATAAGCTACAGTTCCTACTCGATCGAGGATTAAAAATGGACCGATAAATCGAGGATTGAGCTTTCCTCTCTTTCCAAATCTCGTAACTCCTTTCCATAGAGCAACACGTAAGAACACATGATCTCCTACATCAAATTCCACGTCCTTTCGATGAAGATCAGCATAACTCTTTTGTCGATCTTGTGAGGTTTTTATACGTTGTCGGATCGTTTGAATTTTTTCTGTAGTTGTGACAATCCCAAAATAGGTCCATTCCATCCAACCTATTCCGAGTCGCCAAATACATGGTACAGAAAATAACTACAACTTTATTACAACAATTGTCGTGCAAAATACAACAACATATATGTTGTCAGTTTGGATACAAATATATACCAAATGTGACTCATGTCCCAACCGTGGATAGCACCTCACAATGACACCTTACATAAAGGTATAGTCAAAAACTGTTTTAGAAATTAGAATCTTTGGGAAGTGTTCAAGGAAACCTTTGTACATGGGAGGCCATGCGTCTAGGTTATGATAGATATCATATGACCACAGAATTATCATTGGTTGACCCAATAGACCCCAAAGAAAAATGAGAAGATTACTATCATATTCTTCCCAATGGTGAGTCTTCTCTTGACATATCATTATCTCCACTGTCTCTAATTGAAAATTATACTTCAAACAAACACCAAGATTATATAGGTAGTGCTCGTAAAGATACTCAGTAAGTGGATGAGCACAACCCTGTCTTATGATGACACGAGGTTGTATGTCATTAGACATCTTGTATGATAGTGACAAAACACCCTTCCAACGTTGAGTTCGCTTCACCCTAGATGATTCACCAAATATAAGTACTAAATGATGACCACCGTTCTATTCCCCTATTACCCCCGCTCGACCCAGCTGCACTCTTATTACCTGAAAGGAATTTTGAAATAAAAGGGTGAGCACAACTAGCCCAGTAAAGAATATCATGACTAAAGATAAATAAATTATCAATAGTCTTCATCAGTAATAAATCAGAGATTTAGAACATATGGTAGATGATAAAAATTTCAACCACAGTTGCAGCGGAACGAGCAAACCATTAGAAGTGTCAAATAGACCATAAAGTCTATTATCTTCTCCACATTAAAAGTCCACCAATAATGTTTTATCCCTGTAACATTAATCAACAGTTCCTTTTCGCAATTATATGAATAACTTATAATCATAATTGTAATTCTAAATTCCTCTTCGTATCCAGAACGAAGATAATTTTTCTCACATGTCTTTACCTGAAACATCAAAGATCATGGTTATACCAAATCACAGTTCCTGTTCATAATCATATTAATAAATTCATCTTTGCACTACGGCCAAAGATATTCATCAACAAACCATCTTTGCACTACGGGCCAAAGATATTCAATAACAGTTCATCTTCGCACTACAGGCCAAAGATATTTATCAATAATTCATCTTTGCACTATAGGCCAAAGATATTCCTCAACAGTTCATATTTGCACTACAGGCCAAATATATTCATATCTCAAAGAAATATATAATCATTTCAGAATTTATATACACCATAATTATAACCATGTTAATCAATTCATCTTTACACTTAAGCTAAAGATATTCAATTATAAATTCAATGGTCATTATCATACCAGTTAACAATTCATCTTTGCACTACAGGCCAAAGACATTCCTCAGTCACGATCATACCAATAATTTACCCATCTTTACACTCAAGTGAAAGAGAAATTCAACATCAGGGTTATAAAAATGTTATATATGATAATAAAAATAATATGATCAACATATAGATTTAATCTCAAGAGTAATATTCATAAATCAACTATAATTTGGTTAGAAAAAGAAACCAATTTTATCGTGAATAGTAACTCGTCATGAAAAAGATAAAAATTCCACAATAAAATTCATATCAATATTTCGGTATAATGATATTGAAAGAATAATATTTTTTAAGCTTATAAACAATTTATTTAAATTGTTTACACTTTACTAATTAATGCATTTAATCATCATAAAATGCCAAACTTATAAGATTTCATCACCAATCACCAAAACCCTCATAAAAAATTTGCCTATACCACATATATGATTCTCAAGCCATAAAATCATATTTTCCAATTTTCTTCCTTCACATAACATATTTAATTCAATTATTCATAACTAGTCTATTTTTATTAAAAATACCAAATCAGTTCCAAAAATATATTTTTTTCTGGGATTTAGCAGAATATAGTCACATATTGAACATATATTTTTCTCAGAATTTTTAAAACACATTTACTATTTTTCATATGGCCAAAACAGCCGAATAGTTAGACATTTATCAAAAATTATACTTTTATCTAAAAATTCTGAAATTCACAGAGTATACTCCTATCATATACATGTACTCTCAATAAAAATTTTATCAATTTTGCAGTTAACCACAAGGAGTTATAAGCGGTTACTTTTAAAATAGTCTTTTCCCGTAAAATTCATAACTCTTAATATATACATCCAAAAATCGCTATTTTTGGACACAATCAAGAAAACTCATCAAATTATCATTTCAAATTTTTCCAGAATTTTTGAAGGTCAGAAAAATTACGAAACTGAAAAACATAACAACCCTTAAAATCCCTTACTATCCCTTACCTCAAAAGTGCAATATTTCTGACTGAAATGCAAAGCCGAAGGAAACTTGCACTGAATAGCAACTCTCAAAAGTATCTAAATACTCACAAAATATGCTTCATAATTGTGACGCCCCCAAAATAGGTATACAACACCCATTCTGAGTCGCCAAAATACATGGTACAGAAACAACTACATCTTTATTATTACAACACAAGAACTGTGAGTTTAAATACAAATATTGTCATTTAGACAATATCCACACTCAAATAAGCCCTCATTACAATTATTGATACATTATTTCACAAAAATAGTGAGGACTACTAAAGTAACTTCTAGAACCATCATTCCATACCCCGACTAGTACTCGCTACATTCTCGCCTCCTGAGAAAAATGGAACAAAAAGGAAAAGGGTGAGCTCAACTAGCCCAGTAAAGAACATTATGACTAAGATAATACAGAACAAATTATCGTTAGTCTTCAACAGGGAAAAATCTAATAGAATACAATAGACAACAAGTTTTAAATCAATAACTGCAGCGGAAACAGCAAACCATTAGAAGAGTCAAGTAGAGAATGAGTTCTACTATCTTCTAAGATTTAAAAGTCCATCATCAATATTTTATCCCTGTAACAACAATTAATAACCATCTTTAATCAAATATTCATCTTTGCACTACAGGCCAAAGATATTCATTTGTATCATCAGTCGGTCATGTTCATCTCAACACCTGTTCATCTTTGCACTACGGGCCAAAGATATTCATCAGTAATCATTCATCTTTGCACTACAGGCCAAAGATATTCAGTAATATCATCATTTAGGACTGAGGATGATGAAAAATATATTAAAGAAAACGAATCCAGTGAAACAAAATAACAAATATTAAGGATTCGTATTTCGATTTATCCATGTCCAAAAATACCTTATAATTATTCATAGTGAAGTAGAATTCAAGAATGATCAAAACATGGATACAATCAAAGCTAGTACCCAGAATAGATATTTTGGACGAAAAGAAGAAATTTTATTTTTCGGTGAATAGTAACTCGTGAATAGTAACTCGTGAATAGTAACTCATGAATAGTAACCCCGACGTGAAAAGTTCCAAATTTGATAAAAATTTCCAACCAATATTTCGGCATAATGATATTGAAGAAATAATATCATTTTTGAATAAAATAACATCCCTTACCTCGTACAGACAGTACTTCTGGTCGGAATACCGGTATAAGGCTGAAAGACACTTGCTCTGATGAATAGAAACTCTCAAAGTATCTAAATACTCACAAAATACACTCAATAATCTAGAGAGAGAAAGAGAGAAAACTTGTTTCTGGTGTGATTTTCAATTCTAACTTAGCCCTCTATTTATAGGAAAATGTTAGCACGCCGAAGCAGACTTAACTTGCAACCTGATGGCTTTACCTGCTACTATTCCCACCCACCACATTTGAATAAAAATCTCAGCACATTTCTTCACCAACCAAGAGTGGGGCCCACCAATTCTAGAATTTTCTACCAAAATGATTAACTCCGAAAATTCAACAATTTCTGAACCAGTCATCTCGTAAAATTCATAATAAATCATACGTTCATTTTTAACGGTTCAAAATTTGTGGACATATACTCAACTTATATATGTATAACATATCCAAAAATTACCACGATCCAACGGTCGGATTAAAAATTATAACTCCCGCAAAATATCTCAAAAACCTGATTTTTAATACCTCCATTCCGACAAAAATACTGATAAAAACCTCAACATTAACTCCTTCATTTTTAACCACAAAAATATATCCCTCATTTATATCCACAAAAATAAATATTTCCTTATCATATGAATCAATAATTAATTATTTACAAATAATATTACAGAATCACATTTATGACAACCAGGCCGTTCCCAGGAAAGAGGGGGCTTTCCAATAAGGATTTCTCCTTACTGGCGCGCAATTAGATGACCAAACCTCTCCTTAGACAGAACTTTCTAGACATTGCCAATAATGTTATCTAATAATATTATTCAAATAATATGAATTATTGATCTGATAATGGGAAATACTGTGTAGTGACAATTATTGAAACAACAGTAATATAAAATATCAACGCAGCAATTATTGAATCAATAAAATAAAATACTGAACAGTAATTACTGTAACCATTATTGAGTAGTGCCTTCTTACGTAAGAATCAATAATTGGTGCAATACAGTGTGCTACTGTGTAACAACGCGTATTACTGTGTTTTAACCACCGGGTATTCCAACAGTATTAACGGTAACAACTACGCCGTTATTAATAAAAACATATACTTGTCGTTTTCTTCATCCAATCGCTTTCCGTTATGGGGCCCACAAAAGACTGCGCCGTCGTACGAATATTCCCCGACAGGAAGAATATTCCACGACCAAACGAATATTCCCCGACAACAATGAATATTTTATAACCACTTGCTTATTTAAAATATTTACGCATTTTACCCATAACTAACCTCATTAATCAATTTAACACTTACTATTTCAAAATAATAAATAGAGGAATTTAAATTTCATTTATTAATAATTTGGGGTCTTACAACCTCCCCTCCTTATGAAATTTCGTCCTCGAAATTGACGTACGTACCTGGTGTTTCGAAAAGATGAGGATACCTCGCTTTCATTTCCGTTTCCAACTCCCAGGTCATTTCCTCAATAGCATGGTTTCTCCACAAAACTTTAACTTGTGGTATGACCTTCGTGCGTAGGACATGCTCCTTTCTATCCAAGATCTTGACAGGTACCTCTTCGTACGTTAAGTCTTCAGCTATCTCGTCCGGTTCTAACTCAATAACGTGGTCTGGGTCTTTCACATATTTACGTAACACAGATATATGAAAAACATTATGAACACGAGACATACTTGGAGGTAACGCAAGTCTATAGGCCACATTTCCTACTCGGTCAAGAATCTGAAATGGACCAATAAATCGTGGATTGAGCTTTCCTCTCTTCCCAAATCTTGTAACTCCTTTCCATGGAGCCACACGCAACAATACATGATCCCCAATGTCAAATTCCACGTCCTTCCGATGAAGATCCGCATAACTCTTTTGTCGATCCTGTGCCGTTTGTATACGTTGTCGAATCGTTTGGATCTTCTCTGTAGTCATGCGTACCAACTCTGGTCCCAACAATGTTGCTTCACCCACCTCGTCCCAGCATACTGGAGAGCGACACTTTCGTCCATATAATGCTTCAAATGGGGCCACACCTATACTTGCCTGATAACTGTTATTGTAAGAGAATTCCACCAATGGTAGGTACTTATCCCAACTCCCTTTGAAATCTAGGACACAAAGTCTTAATAGATCTTCAAGAGTTTGAATAGTCCTCTCTGATTGTCCGTCCGTTTGAGGATGGTATGCCGAACTAAATCGTAAATCTGTGCCCATAGCTTTTTGCAAGCTAACCCAAAATCTTGAAGTGAATCTTGGGTCACGATCCGAAACTATGGATACTGGCATGCCATGCAGTCTCACAATCTCATCTACGTATATACGAGCAAGACGTTCAAGGGAATAAGTCTCCCGTATCGGCAAGAAATGAGCAGACTTGGTTAATCTATCAACAATAACCCAAATAGCATTTATGCCTTGAGAAACCGTGGGAAGACCCGTAACGAAATCCATGGTAATGTGTTCCCACTTCCATTTCGGAATCTCAAGTGGTTGCAATGGACCCTTTGGTACTTGATGTTCCGCCTTTACACGTTGACAAGTTAAACACCTCGAGATAAACTTTGCAATCTCTCTCTTCATATTATTCCACCAAAATGTATGTCGTAGATCACGATACATTTTGGTACTTCCAGGATGGATTGCAAATGGTGTATTGTGTGCTTCCATCATGATCTTGTACTTCAAATCAGAATTGTTAGGAACACAGAGTCTAGAGTGAACTCGAAGTATTCCTTCTTCATCGATTCTTGCTTCTGGAATAGAACCTTCTTGCACTTTCTTCTTCATACGCATCAGCTCTATGTCCGTAGCTTGAGCAGCTTTAACTTTATCGATTAAAGTCGGTTCTACTCGTATATTTGATATCATCATGTGGGTACTTGGAGCCTTCATCTCTATCTCCATCCTTTGCAAGTCATACAAAATGGGCCTTTGTGTTAACAACATTGCACTCGTACCCGCATATGATCTTCTACTCAATGCGTCAGCTACTACGTTTGCTTTTCCAGGATGATATTGGATGGTATGATCGTAATCTTTCAACAGCTCGAGCCAACGTCGCTGCCGCATGTTGAGTTCCTTTTGGGTGAAGAAATATTTAAGGCTTTTATGATCTGTATAGATCTCCACTTTCTCCCCATACAGGTAGTGTCTCCAGATCTTCAACGCGAAAACTACTGCTGCCAACTCCAAATCATGAGTAGGATAATTCCTCTCATATTCTTTGAGTTGTCGCGAGGCATAGGCTATGACTTTCCCATGTTGCATGAGAACACATCCTAACCCTTTGCCTGAAGCATCACTGTAGATAACAAATCCATCCGAACCAGATGGTATTGTCAGAACAGGTGCCGAAATGAGTCTCCTCTTAAGCTCTTGAAAACTCTTCTCGCATTCCTCGCTCCATACGAATTTGATATCTTTCCGAGTCAGCTGAGTTAACGGGGTAGCGATTCGAGAAAACCCTTCCACGAATCTTCGATAATAACCAGCTAAGCCTAGAAAGCTACGTACTTCGGTCACCGTCTTTGGTTGCTCCCAACTTTGTATTGCTTCAATCTTCGCCGGGTCAACAGATACTCCATGTTTTGACACCACGTGCCCTAGGAAAGCTACTTCCTCAAGCCAGAACTCGCATTTCTTCAACTTGGCATATAACTTATTTTCACGCAGCCTTTGGAGTACCAGCTTCAAATGATGCTCATGATCTTCACGGCTTTTGGAATATATGAGGATGTCATCAATAAAGACAACAACGAACTGATCCAAATAATCCTTAAATACTCGGTTCATCATATCCATGAAAGCCGCAGGAGCATTAGTCAATCCAAAAGACATAACTAGGAACTCATAATGCCCGTACCGAGTTCTGAAGGCAGTCTTTGGAATATCCTCAGTTTTAACCTTCAGCTGATGATATCCAGAACGAAGATCGATCTTTGAAAAGAACTGTGCTCCTTGTAACTGGTCAAACAGGTCATCAATACGAGGTAGCGGATACCTATTCTTAATAGTGACATGGTTTAATTCCCGGTAATCAATACAAAGTCGCATACTCCCGTCTTTCTTCTTTACAAATAAAACAGGAGCACCCCAAGGAGATGTACTAGGACGAATGAAACCGATGTCCAACAACTCTTGTAGTTGGACCTTTAACTCCTGAAGTTCAATAGGAGCCATTCGATATGGGGTTTTAGAAATGGGCTTTGTACCAGGTTCAAGATCAATAAAGAATTCAATTTCTCGTTCCGGGGGTAGACCGGGAAGTTCTTCAGGAAATACGTCAGGAAAGTCAATAACAACAGGAATATTATTCAAATTTGACGTGTCTTTATTCAAATCCATAACATGGGCTAAGAAAGCTTGACATCCGTTTTTTAATAAACGAATGGCTTTATGGCTTGATATAACAGTGATTGATTTTAATGGCTTAGTTGTTTGAATTCGTACAACAGGTTGGTTAGGAATATGAAAACTAACAACCTTACGAAAACAATCAATTTTGGCATGATGAGTAGTTAGCCAATCAATCCCTAAAATCACATCAAAAGCAAGTATCTTTAAAGAGATAAGGTCAACAGGTAAGGTGATGGTACCAACTTGGATCACACAAGATTTATAAACAGTGGATGTGATGAAAGTTTCTCCTAACGGAGTCTCCACAGATAAATCAAAGTCTAACTTCTCCGGAGTCAAGTTTAAACGTTGAGCACAAGCAGGAGAGATAAAAGAATGGGTAGAACCGGTATCTAATAAGGTATAAACTTCGCATGAATTTATGATTAGCTTACCCGTGATCACCTCGTTTGGGTTCCTCGCATGTTGACCAGTCACGACAAACGCTCTTCCAGGAACCGTTGACTTTATCTTTTCTGGGACAGCTTTTTGAGTCACCATCCCCGCTGGACTTGGTTTTGCTACAGTGCAATCTCGAGCGATATGTCCTTCCTTTCCACAATTATAACATACCTTAAACTGTTGTGGGCAGTTTGGGCTGATATGTCCTTCTTTTCCGCACTTATAGCATATAACCGGTGGTCGTTCTCCTCCCTTGGAACCAATTGCTGTTGGTGCTGACGTCTTCGTATTGTCATTGTTGAATCTCCTCTTTTTAAAATCTCCTCCCGACTCGCTTCTTCTATTTTCATAGCCACGATTACCACCAGAGTGGTTGCCGTTCTTGTCTGTATTTTTCTTTCTCCGCTGGTTATCATTGTTCTGATGACTGCTGTCACCGATATGATCCTGGTTGTGATCCCTCAGTTGACCGTACTCGTTATCTCGCTCTAATAATTGAGCCCTGTTGACAACATCTGAATAGAGAGAAAATTTATGAGAAATGAGATATTGACGTATGCCGGGTTTCAAACCTCTCAGAAACATCCTCGTCATACGTTCCTCATTCTCCACCAAATGAGGTGCAAACCTGGACAACTCTGCAAACTTTGCCTCGTACTGAGATACCGTCATATTATTCTGCTCTAGTCTAATAAACTCTACCTCCTTCATATGACGAATACTTTCAGGAAAGTACTTGTCATTGAACAGTTTTTGAAATGTCTCCCAAGACATGCTGAGTGCGGTTGGATGGGTACGCTTCACAGACTCCCACCAGTAATCTGCCTCGCCACGGAACATAAAGGTGGCGAATGGAACCTTCTGTTCCTCCGTGCATCCCAAGACATCGAATATCTTGGTAATTTGCTTGACCCACGTTTCCGCCATGATCGGATCCGGCTTTCCCTTAAATTCTGGTGGTCCCAATTCTTTGAACTGTTTGGCTGTGACAAACCGTGAATTGCTATCATTTCCTCCTGTATTTTGAACACGAGTCTCCCTTGTCTGGTTTTGCATGAATTGCAAAAAACTTCTAAACATTCCATCGTTCATCATCTGCTCATTGGTGTTGTTCACAGGAGGAACATTGCCAGCCTGTTGCACGTTCTCCTCGTTGGTAAGCACCGGTGTCTCCACGGTCTCATTTACTCCACTATTAACATTCTCAGTCGACATTCTCAAATACTGCCATAAAACAAGGGTTAATTAAATAAATTAACAAATCACATAATACCCCTATATTATGACTGACCAATAAATAAGCTTAGGTAGGACACACTAGCGAAGGATTCGTCTCTCCCCTCCTAGTTCTATTCCCCGATCTCCGCCAGAGATCATATCCCTAAGCTCTGATACCAACTGTGACGCCCCCAAAATAGGTATACAACACCCATTCTGAGTCGCCAAAATACATGGTACAGAAACAACTACATCTTTATTATTACAACACAAGAACTGTGAGTTTAAATACAAATATTGTCATTTAGACAATATCCACACTCAAATAAGCCCTCATTACAATTATTGATACATTATTTCACAAAAATAGTGAGGACTACTAAAGTAACTTCTAGAACCATCATTCCATACCCCGACTAGTACTCGCTACATTCTCGCCTCCTGAGAAAAATGGAACAAAAAGGAAAAGGGTGAGCTCAACTAGCCCAGTAAAGAACATTATGACTAAGATAATACAGAACAAATTATCGTTAGTCTTCAACAGGGAAAAATCTAATAGAATACAATAGACAACAAGTTTTAAATCAATAACTGCAGCGGAAACAGCAAACCATTAGAAGAGTCAAGTAGAGAATGAATTCTACTATCTTCTAAGATTTAAAAGTCCATCATCAATATTTTATCCCTGTAACAACAATCAATAATCATCTTTAATCAAATATTCATCTTTGCACTACAGGCCAAAGATATTCATTTGTATCACCAGTCGGTCATGTTCATCTCAACACCTGTTCATCTTTGCACTACGGGCCAAAGATATTCATCAGTAATCATTCATCTTTGCACTACGGCCAAAGATATTCAGTAATATCATCATTTAGGACTGAGGATGATGAAAAATATATTAAAGAAAACGAATCCAGTGAAACAAAATAACAAATATTAAGGATTCGTATTTCGATTTATCCATGTCCAAAAATACCTTATAATTATTCATAGTGAAGTAGAATTCAAGAATGATCAAAACATGGATACAATCAAAGCTAGTACCCAGAATAGATATTTTGGACGAAAAGAAGAAATTTTATTTTTCGGTGAATAGTAACTCGTGAATAGTAACTCGTGAATAGTAACTCATGAATAGTAACCCCGACGTGAAAAGTTCCAAATTTGATAAAAATTTCTAACCAATATTTCGGCATAATGATATTGAAGAAATAATATCATTTTTGAATAAAATAACATCCCTTACCTCGTACAGACAGTACTTCTGGTCGGAATACCGGTATAAGGCTGAAAGACACTTGCTCTGATGAATAGAAACTCTCAAAGTATCTAAATACTCACAAAATACACTCAATAATCTAGAGAGAGAAAGAGAGAAAACTTGTTTCTGGTGTGATTTTCAATTCTAACTTAGCCCTCTATTTATAGGAAAATGTTAGCACGCCGAAGCAGACTTAACCTGCAACCTGATGGCTTTACCTGCTACTATTCCCACCCACCACATTTGAATAAAAATCTCAGCACATTTCTTCACCAACCAAGAGTGGGGCCCACCAATTCTAGAATTTTCTACCAAAATGATTAACTCCGAAAATTCAACAATTTCTGAACCAGTCATCTCGTAAAATTCATAATAAATCATACGTTCATTTTTAACGGTTCAAAATTTGTGGACATATACTCAACTTATATATGTATAACATATCCAAAAATTACCACGATCCAACGGTCGGATTAAAAATTATAACTCCCGCAAAATATCTCAAAAATCCTGATTTTTAATACCTCCATTCCGACAAAAATACTGATAAAAACCTCAACATTAACTCCTTCATTTTTAACCACAAAAATATATCCCTCATTTATATCCACAAAAATAAATATTTCCTTATCATATGAATCAATAATTAATTATTTACAAATAATATTACAGAATCACATTTATGACAACCAGGCCGTTCCCAGGAAAGAGGGGGCTTTCCAATAAGGATTTCTCCTTACTGGCGCGCAATTAGATGACCAAACCTCTCCTTAGACAGAACTTTCTAGACATTGCCAATAATGTTATCTAATAATATTATTCAAATAATATGAATTATTGATCTGATAATGGGAAATACTGTGTAGTGACAATTATTGAAACAACAGTAATATAAAATATCAACGCAGCAATTATTGAATCAATAAAATAAAATACTGAACAGTAATTACTGTAACCATTATTGAGTAGTGCCTTCTTACGTAAGAATCAATAATTGGTGCAATACAGTGTGCTACTGTGTAACAACGCGTATTACTGTGTTTTAACCACCGGGTATTCCAACAGTATTAACGGTAACAACTACGCCGTTATTAATAAAAAACATATACTTGTCGTTTTCTTCATCCAATCGCTTTCCGTTATGGGGCCCACAAAAGACTGCGCCGTCGTACGAATATTCCCCGACAGGAAGAATATTCCACGACCAAACGAATATTCCCCAACAACAATGAATATTTTATAACCACTTACTTATTTAAAATATTTACGCATTTTACCCATAACTAACCTCATTAATCAATTTAACACTTACTATTTCAAAATAATAAATAGAGGAATTTAAATTTCATTTATTAATAATTTGGGGTCTTACAATAATATAGAGAGAGAAAGAGAGAAAACTTATGAATTCTGGTGTGATTCTAACTTAGCCCTCTATTTATTGGAAAATGTTAGCACGCCGAAGCAGACTTAACCTGCAACCTGATGGCTTTACCTGCTACTATTCCCACCCACCACATTTGAATAAAAATCTTAGCATATTTCTTCGCCAACCAAGAGTGGGACCCACCAATTCTAGAATTTTCCACCAAAATGATAAACTCCGAAATTTCAATAATTTCTGAACCAGTCATCTCGTAAAATTCATAATAAATCATACGTTCATTTTGAACGGTTCAAAATTTGTGGACATATACTCAACTTATATATGTATAACATATCCAAATATTACCACGATCCAACGGTCGGATTAAAAATTATAACCCTCGCAAAATATCTTAAAAACCCTAATTTGATTTTTAATACCTCCGTTCCGACAAAAATACAAATAAAACACCTCAACATTAACTCCTTCATTTTTAACCACAAAAATATATCCCTCATTTATATCCACATAAAATAAATATTTCCTTATCATATGAAACAATAATTAATTATTCACAAATAATATTATAGAATCACATTTATGACAACCAGGCCGTTCCCAGGAAAGAGGGGGCTTTTCAATAAGGATTTCTCCTTACTGGCGCGCAATTATATGACCAAACCTCTCCTTAGACAGAACTTTCTAGACATTGTCAATAATGTTATTCAAATAATATGAATTATTGATCTGATAATGGGAAATACTGTGCAGTAACAATTATTGAAACAACAATAATATAAAATATCAACGCAGCAATTATTGAATCAATAAAATAAAATATTGAACAGTAATTACTGTGACAATTATTCAGTAATGCCTTCTTATGTAAGAATTAATAATTTTAAAAATATTGAGCAATACCGTGTGCTACTGTGTAATAACGCGTATTACTGTATTTTAACCACTGGGTATTCCAATAGTGTTAACGGTAACAACTACGCCGTTATTTGTAAAAACTCAAATTTTGTCGTTTTCTTCATCCGACGGTTATTCTGTTATGGGGCCTACAAATGGCTGCATCGTCGTACGAATATTCCCCGACAGAAAGAATATTTCACGACCAAACGAATATTCCCCGACAACAATGAATATTTTATAACCACTTGTGTATTTTAAAAAAATTTTACATTTCACCCATAACTTTAACTTTTTATCAATTTAACCATTTACTGAATTGAAAAATTGAATACTTTTATTTCATAAAATTCGGGGTCTTACAATCTCCCCTCCTTATGAAATTTCGTCCTCGAAATTAACGCACCTGGTAATTCAAAGAGTTGAGAATACCTTGCTTTCATTTCAGATTCCATCTTCCCTGTCATCATGATTTCTCCATTGCTCATCTCCTGTATTTCAAATATCATTCTAGAATACAGCTTCAAAACAAGGGTTTATTTAATAAATTAACATATCACATAATATCCCGATATTATGACTGACCAACAAATAAGCTTAGGTAGGACACACTAGCAAAGAATTTACTCATCTCTCCCCTCCTAGTTCTATTTCCCGATCTCCGCCAAAGATCATATCCCTAAGCTCTGATACCAACTGTGACATCCCCAAAACAGGTCCATTCCATCCAACCTATTCTGAGTCGCCAAATACATGGTACAGAAAATAACTATAACTTTATTACAATAATTGTCGTGCAAAATACAACAACATATATGTTGTCAGTTTGGATACAAATATATACCAAATGTGACTCATGTCCCAACCGTGGACAGCACCTCACAATGACACCTTACATAAAGGTATAGTCAAAAACTGTTTTAGAAATTAGAATCTTTGGGAAGTGTTCAAGAAAACCTTTGTACATGGGAGGCCATGCGTCTAGGTTATGATAGATATCATATGACCACAGAATTATCATTGGTTGACCCAATCGACCCCAAAGAAAAACGAGAAGATTACTATCATATTCTTCCCAATGGTGAGTCTTCTCTTGACATATCATTATCTCCACTGTCTCTAATTGAAAATTATACTTCAAACAAACACCAAGATTATATAGGTAGTGCTCGTAAAGATACTCAGTAAGTGGATGAGCACAACCCTGTCTTATGATGACACGAGGTTGTATGTCATTAGACATCTTGTATGATAGTGACAAAACACCCTTCCAACATTGGGTTCGCTTCACCCTAGATGTTTCTCCAAATATAACTACTAAACGATGACCACCGTTCTATTCCCCTGTTACCCTCGCTCGACCCAACTACACTCTTATTACCTGAAAGGAATTGTGAAACAAAAGGGTGAGCACAACTAGCCCAGTAAAGAATATCATGACTAAAGATAAATAAATTATCAATAGTCTTCATCAGTAATAAATCAGAGATTTAGAACATATGGTAGATGATAAAAATTTCAACCACAGTTGCAGTGGAACGAGCAAACCATTAGAAGTGTCAAATAGACCATAAAGTCTATTATCTTCTCCACATTAAAAGTCCACCAATAATGTTTTATCCCTGTAACATTAATCAACAGTTCCTTTTCGCAATTATATGAATAACTTATAATCATAATTGTAATTCTAAATTCCTCTTCGCATCCAGGACGAAGATAATTTTTCTCACATGTCTTTACCTGAAACATCAAAGATCATGGTTATACCAAATCACAGTTCCTGTTCATAATCATATTAATAAATTCATCTTTGCACTACGGCCAAAGATATTCATCAACAAACCATCTTTGCACTACGGGCCAAAGATATTCAATAACAGTTCATCTTCGCACTACAGGCCAAAGATATTCATCAATAATTCATCTTTGCACTATAGGCCAAAGATATTCCTCAACAGTTCATATTTGCACTACAGGCCAAATATATTCATATCTCAAAGAAATATATAATCATTTCAGAATTTATATACACCATAATTATAACCATGTTAATCAATTCATCTTTACACTTAAGCTAAAGATATTCAATTATAAATTCAATGGTCATGATCATACCAGTTAACAATTCATCTTTGCACTACAGGCCAAAGACATTCCTCAGTCACGATCATACCAATAATTTACCCATCTTTACACTCAAGTGAAAGAGAAATTCAACATCAGGGTTATAAAAATGTTATATATGATAATAAAAATAATATGATCAACATATAGATTTAATCTCAAGAGTAATATTCATAAATCAACTATAATTTGGTTAGAAAAAGAAACCAATTTTATCGTGAATAGTAACTCATCATGAAAAAGATAAAAATTCCACAATAAAATTCATACCAATATTTCGGTATAATGATATTGAAAGAATAATATTTTTTAAGCTTATAAACAATTTATTTAAATTGTTTACACTTTACTAATTAATGCATTTAATCATCATAAAATGCCAAACTTATAAGATTTCATCACCAATCACCAAAACCCTCATCAAAAATTTGCCTATACCACATATATGATTCTCAAGCCATAAAATCATATTTTCTAATTTTCTTCCTTCACATAACATATTTAATTCAATTATTCATAACTAGTCTATTTTCATTAAAAATACCAAATTAGTTCCAAAAATATATTTTTTTTCTGGGATTTAGCAGAATATAGTCCCATATTGAACATATATTTTTCTCAGAATTTTTTAAATACATTTACTATTTTTCATATTGCCAAAACTGCCGAATATTTAGACATTTATCAAAAATTATACTTTTATCTAAAAATTCTAAAATTTACAGAGTATACTCCTATCATATACATGTACTCCCAATAAAAATTTTATCAATTTTGGAGTTAACCACAAGGAGTTATAAGCGGTTACTTTTAAAATAGTCTTTTCCCGTAAAATTCATAACTCTTAATATATACATCCAAAAATCGCCATTTTTGGACACAATCAAGAAAACTCATCAAATTATCATTTCAAATTTTTCCAGAATTTTTGAAGGTCAGAAAAATTATGAAACTGAAAAACATAACAACCCTTAAAATTCCTTACTATCCCTTACAATCCCTTACCTCAAAAGTGCAGTATTTCTGACTGTAATGCAAAGTCAAAGGAAACTTGCACTGAATAGCAACTCTCAAAGTATCTAAATACTCACAAAATATGCTTCATAATATAGAGAGAGAAAGAGAGAAAACTTATGAATTCTGGTGTGATTTTCAATTCTAACTTAGCCTTCTATTTATAGGAAAATATTAGCCCGCCGAAGCAGACTTAACCTGCAACCTGATGGCTTTACCTGCTACTATTCCCACCCACCATATTTGAATAAAAATCTCAGCACATTTCTTCACCAACCAAGAGTGGGACCCACCAATTCTAGAATTTTCCACCAAAATGATAAACTCCGAAAATTTAATAATTTCTGAACCAGTCATCTCGTAAAATTCATAATAAATCATACGTTCATTTTGAACGGTTCAAAATTTGTGGACATATACTCAACTTATATATGTATAACATATCCAAATATTACCACGATCCAACGGTCGGATTAAAAACTATAACCCTCGCAAAATATCTTAAAAACCCTAATTTGATTTTTAATACCTCTGTTTCGACAAAAATACAGATAAAACACCTCAACATTAACTCCTTCATTTTTAACCACAAAAATATATCCCTCATTTATATCCACATAAAATAAATATTTCCTTATCATATGAATCAATAATTAATTATTCACAAATAATATTATAGAATCACATTTATGACAACTAGGCCGTTCCCAGGAAAGAGGGGCTTTCCAATAAGGATTTCTCCTTACTGGCGCGCAATTAGATGACCAAACCTCTCCTTAGACAGAACTTTCTAGGCATTGCCAATAATGTTATCAAATAATATTATTCAAATAATATGAATTATTGATCTGATAATGGGAAATACTGTGCAGTAACAATTATTGAAACAACAATAATATAAAATATCAACGCAGCAATTATTGAATCAATAAAATAAAATATTAAACAGTAATTACTGTGACAATTATTCAGTAGTGCCTTCTTACGTAAGAATCAATAATTTCAAAAATATTGTGCAATACCGTGTGCTACTGTGGAATAACGCGTATTACTGTATTTTAACCACCGGGTATTCCAACAGTGTTAACGGTAACAACTACGCCGTTATTTGTAAAAACTCAAAAACGCAACAATTATTGAATCAATAAAATAAAATATTGAACAGTAATTACTGTGACAATTATTCAGTAGTGCCTTCTTACGTAAGAATCAATAATTTTAAAAATATTGTGCAATACCGTGTGCTACTGTGTAATAACGCGTATTACTGTATTTTAACCACCGGGTATTCCAACAGTGTTAACGGTAACAACTACGCCGTTATTTGTAAAAACTCAAATTTTGTCGTTTTCTTCATCCGGCGGTTATTCTGTTATGGGGCCCACAAATGGCTGCGTCGTCGTACGAATATTCCCCGACAGAAAGAATATTTCACGACCAAACGAATATTCCCCGACAACAATGAATATTTTATAACCACTTGTGTATTTTAAAAAAAATTTACATTTCACCCATAACTTTAACTTTTTATCAATTTAACCATTTACTGAATTGAAAAATTGAATACTTTTATTTCATAAAATTCGGGGTCTTACAGTAGTCATACGTACCAACTCCGGTCCCAACAACGTTGCTTCACCCACCTCATCCCAGCATACTGGAGAACGACATTTTCTTCCATACAATGCTTCGAATAGAGCCATGCCAATACTTGCTTGATAACTGTTGTTGTAGGAAAACTCCACCAATAGTAAGAACTTGTCCCAACTTCCTTTGAAGTCAAAGACACAGAGTCTTAATAAATCTTCTAGAGTTTGAATAGTCCTCTCTGATTGTCCATCTGTCTGAGGATGATATGCCGAACTAAATCGTAAATCTGTGCCCATAGCTTTTTGTAAACTAACCCAAAATCGTGAAGTGAATCTTGGGTCTCGGTCAGAAACTATGGATACTGGCATACCATGCAGTCTTACAATCTCGTTTATGTACATACGAGCAAGACGTTCAAGTGTATATGTTTCTCGTATCGGTAAGAAATGAGCAGACTTGGTCAATCTATCAACAATGACCCAAATCGCATCAATACCTTGAGAAACCCTAGGAAGACCGGTAACGAAATCCATGGTAATGTGCTCCCACTTCCATTCTGGAATTTCAAGTGGTTGCAATGGACCTTTTGGTACTTGATGCTCCACTTTGACTCGTTGACAAGTTAGACACCTTGAGATAAACAACGCTATCTCTCTCTTCATATTGCTCCACCAAAATGTATGACGAAGATCATGATACATTTTGGTACTTCCAGGATGGATTGCAAACGGTGTGTTGTGCGCCTCCATCATGATTTCATACTTTAAATCAGGGTTGTTAGGAACACAAAGTCTGGAGTTGACTCGAAGTATTCCTTCTTCATCGATTCTTGCTTCCGGCATAGCACCTTCTTGCACTTTCTTCCTCATACGCATCAGCTCCAGGTCTGTAGCTTGAGCAGCTTTAACTTTATCGATTAAAGTCGGTTCTACTCGTATATTCGCCATCATCACATGGGTCCCTGGAGTCTTTAACTCTATCTCCATCCTTTGCAAGTCACACAAAATGGGCCTTTGTGTTGACAATATCGCACTCGTACTTGCATATGATCTTCTACTCAATGCGTCAACTACCACGTTCGCTTTTCCAGGATGGTATTGAATGGTATGATCATAATCTTTCAACAGTTCAAGCCAACGTCGTTGTCGCATGTTGAGTTCCTTTTGAGTGAAGAAATATTTGAGGCTTTTATGATCCGTAAAGATCTCCACCTTCTCCCCATACAAGTAATGCCTCCAAATTTTAAGTGCAAAGACAACAGCTGCCAACTCTAGATCATGAGTAGGATAATTCCTCTCATATTCCTTGAGTTGTCTTGATGCATAGGCTATGACTTTTCCATGTTGCATGAGAACGCATCCCAACCCTTTGCTCGAAGCATCACTGTAGATGACAAATCCCTCCGAGCCAGATGGTATTGTTAGAACAGGTGCTGAAATGAGTCTCCTCTTGAGTTCTTGAAAACTTTGCTCACATTCTTCGCTCCAACCGAACTTTGTATCTTTCCGAGTCAGCTGAGTTAATGGAGTAGCGATTCGAGAAAATCCTTCCACGAATCTCCGATAATAACCAGCTAAACCAAGAAAGCTACGTACTTCGGTCACTGATTTAGGTTGCTCCCAGCTTTGAATAGCTTCAATCTTTGCTGGGTCAACCGATATTCCACGACTTGATACTACGTGCCCAAGGAATGCTACCTCCTCCAGCCAGAACTCGCATTTCTTCAACTTGGCATAAAGCTTGTATTCACGAAGCTTTTGGAGTACCAGCCTCAAGTGTTGCTCATGATCTTCACGGCTTTTGGAATAAATAAGGATGTCATCAATAAAGACGACCACAAAGTGATCCAAATATTCCTTGAATACCCGGTTCATCATATCCATGAAGGCAGCAGGAGCATTAGTCAATCCAAAGGACATGACTAGGAATTCATAATGCCCGTACCGAGTTCTGAAAGCCGTCTTTGGAATATCCTCAGTTCTAACCTTCAGCTGATGATATCCAGAACGAAGATCGATCTTTGAAAAGAATTGTGCTCCTTGCAACTGGTCAAACAGGTCATCAATACGTGGCAATGGGTACCTATTTTTGATGGTGACATGATTCAACTCCCGATAATCAATACAAAGTCGCATACTTCCATCTTTCTTCTTCACGAATAGAACAGGAGCACCCCAAGGAGAAGTACTAGGACGAATAAAGCCAATGTCTAACAATTTCTGCAGTTGGATCTTTAACTCCTGAAGTTCAATAGGAGCCATTCGATATGGGGCTTTGGAAATGGGTTTTGTACCGGGTTCAAGGTCGATACAAAATTCAATTTCACGCTCTGGGGGTAGGCCAGGAAGTTCTTCAGGGAATACGTCAGGGAATTTATTAACAATAGAAATATCATTCAAAACTGACGTATTTTTGTTTAGATCCGTGACATGAGCTAAGAAAGCTTGACATCCGTTTTTCAATAAACGAATAGCTTTATGGCTTGAGATGACAGCGATTGATTTTAATGGTTTGGTTGCTTGAATTCGCATAATAGGTCGATTAGGAATATGAAAGCTAACAACCTTACGAAAACAATCAATTTTTGCATGATGAGTAGTTAACCAATCAATCCCTAGAATCACGTCAAATGCAAGTATTTTTAATGAAATCAGATCGACAGGTAATGTGTGGGTACCAACTTGAACCAAACAAGACTTATAAACCGTGGATGTAATGAAGGTTTCTCCCAATGGAGTTTCAACAGATAAATCAAAGTCTAATTTCTCCGGAGTCAAATTTAATCGATGAGCGCAAGTAGGAGAAATAAAAGAATGGGTAGAACCGGTATCAAATAAAGTATAGACTTCGTTAGAGTTTATGATAAGCTTACCCGTGATGACCTCATTCGGGTTCCTTGCTTTCTGGGAGGTCACAACAAACGCTCTCCCTTGCACTACCGGTTTTGACTTTTCTGGGACGGCCTTTGGTGTCTCCATCTTGGCTGAACTTATTTTTGGTAAACGACAAAATCGAGCTAAATGACCTTCTCTTCCACAATTATAACATGCTTTAGACGGCATCGCGCAGTTTGGACTGATGTGCCCCTCCCCTCCGCATTTGAAACATATGATAGGTGGTCGTTCTCCTTCCTTAACAACGGGTGCTGGTGCTGACGTCTTTCCATCATTGTTGAATCTCCTCTTCTTGAAATGACCATTCTTATTATTTTGGCCCTGATTACCACCGAAGTGGTTACCATTTCTGGCCTGTTGATTCCCTCCACGCTTGTTGTCACCGCTTCGATGACTGCTCTCACTGGTATTATCATTTTGCCGACTGCTCTCTTTTGGTTGCGTTGACTCGTTATCGCGCTCCACTAACTGAGCCTTATTCACAACATCTGAATACAAACACAGTTTATGAGAAATAAGATGTTGACGTATCTCAGGTTTCAAACCTCACAAAAACATTCGCGTCATTCGCTCTTCATTATCCACCAAGTGGGACGCAAACCGGGACAACTCAGCAAATTTGGCCTCGTACTGCGACACGGTCATATTATTTTGCTCCAATTTGATGAACTCCACCTCCTTCATGTGACGAACACTTTCGGGAAAGTATTTGTCATTGAACAGCTCTTGGAACTTCTCCCAAGACATCTTCAGTGCGGCAGGTTGAGTACGCTTAATCGATTTCCACCAGTAATATGCCTCTCCTCGCAACATAAAGGCGGCAAAGGGAACCTTTTGCTCCTCGGAGCATCCCAAGACATCAAATATCTTGGTAATCTGCTTTATCCATGTTTCCGCTATAAGTGGTTTTGGCTCTCCCTTAAACTCTGGTGGTCCCAGCTCCTTGAACTGTTTAGCGGTGACCGTCCGAGAGTTTTCAGTGTTTCCACCTATATTTTGGACAGGAGCCGCTCTCGCCTGCTGTTGCATGAACTGCATAAAGTTTCTGAACATTCTATCATTCATCATCTGGTCAGTGTTGTTGTTTGCATGAGGATTGTCACCTTCCTGATGCACATTATCCTGATTATTGATATGTGGTGAATCAACAGTCGCCTGTGCTCCATTGCTATTCTCAACATTCTCAGATGCCATTTTCAGATACTGCCACAAAATAAAAGTTAATTGATATGTCATATATTATCCTTATATTATGACCGACCAATTAAATACCATGCAAATAAACTTAGGTAGGTCATACTAGCGAAGGAATTCCCCGTCTCTCCCCTCCTAGTTCTATTCTCACATCTTAGCCAGGGATCATATCCCTAAGCTCTGATACCAACTGTGACGCCCCCAAAATTAGGTATACATCACCCATCTTGGGTCGTCAGATACAAGTACAGAATACAAATACAACTTACTAATACAACTGTCGTGTACAATACGACAAAACATAAACTGTGAGTTTGAATACAAATATTATCTTCTAGAGAGTATTCATACTCAAAAGGAGTCCTCATTACATTTATTAACACACCATTACATAAAATAGTGAGGACTACTAACTAATACTATCATTCGGACCATCACTCCGTTCCCCGACTTGCCCCAGCTACGTTCTCATTTCCTGAAGAGAACAGTGAAAGAAAGGGTGAGCTCAACTAGCCCAGTAAGAAATATTATGACTAAGATAATGCAGAATAAATTATCATTAGCCTTCAACAATGTTAAACTGATAAAATATAATAGACATCAAGTTTAACTGCAGCGGAACAAGCAATCCATTAAAAGAGTCAAGTAGAAAATAAACTCTACTATCTTTTATGATTTAAAAGGTTTTTCAACACTGTGATCGCTGGGACTCAGCTTAATAAAATAATCCACATCATCGAATCACCCCTGCACTACGGCCAAGGATATTCGTGTATTCATTAATGGTCATGATCATGCCAACAACTGTCCATCAATGCACTACGGGCCAATGAGGACTTTTACCACATCATTTGTAACATTACGGTCATGATTATACCGAATAATCCCTGGTCATAATCATACCAAGTCCATCTATGCACTACAGGCCACAGATGACTTTCAATATTTTATAAACATGAGGATGATGACAATGATATAAGAATTCAATAAAACAAGTTCAAGAATTAATTTATCCAAGAATTAACAACGTCCAAATTGTCAACATGATACTGCTTTGTGGAGTAAAATTCAAGAATACTTAGAAGAATATTTTCATGAAAAGATACTGGATGAACCGCAATTATCAAGGATATTCCACTAATTTCATGGAGTATAGAAGTCAAAACTTAACCAATTGAGTATAATAAAGAATGGAATAACAAAAAAAATCACCATGCATGCGATAGACCGCACAGACAGGTTATTCCAACAGAATAATAAATAATGGAACCAGGTCCGACGTAAACGCACAGACAGGATATTTCGACAGAATAATAAATAATGGAACCAGGTCCGGTGTAAAACACACAGACAAGATATTCCAACAGAATAATAACAAGACGGAATCAGATCCGTGTAAAACACACAGACAGGATGTTCCAACAGAATAATAATAAAAACGAAACCAGGTCCGATGTAAAACACACAGACAGGATGTTCCAACAGAATAATAATAAAAACGGAACCAGGTCCGGTGTAAAACACACAAATAGGATGTTCCAACAGAATAATAGAAGAATGTCACCAAGTATAGGGTAGACCGCGTATACAGGTTATTCCAACAGAATAATAAGAAATGGAATAACAACAGTTCTCTTCATGAATAAGAAAGAATAACACCCCTTACCGTTTTAAAGAAGAGTTGAAGTAAGGAAGTAGTTAAGTAGCAGAATACTCTTCTTCTCTCTCTCTCTATAGTTTCTCTCTATAGTTTCTCTCTCTAGAGTTCAGTGAATTCGTAAGAAATAATGAAGGAATGAGCTGCTATTTATAGAAAAATAGAATGCATAGTAACTAATCCATGAACGGTCCAGATTGATTACTTTAATCTGACGGTCCATATTTAAAGAAAAATCTTTTAAATAAAATATAATATATTCTATTTATAGAATAACTTTAATAAAGTATTCTGTTTTATATAAAAAGATGTTTCTGTTTTATTACGTTAATAATACGAATAAAACAAAACGTCATTATCGCTAAATAATTCATATTATTAACTGACAATAATTGAATCAAACTGAGTGACTTCTCACATAAGCATTAATAATCAATACCGTGTGCTACTATGCAACCACACGTATTACTGTACTTTTACTACTGAGTAGTTCAACAGTATCAATGGTAAAACTTTCGTCGTTATTTTTAATAAAATATTTTTATCGTTTTCTCAATCCGACAATAATTCTGTTGTGGGGTCCACCAATGATTGTGCCGTTGTACGAATATTTCCTGTTAAAACGAATATTCCCCGACCAATCGAATATTATATAACAACTTGCATACTTTACAAAATTTATAAATATTACCCACAACTATAACATTATATCAAATTAACTCCATAATATTCAAAAATGATATTTATAAAAAATTTATCTTTATTTATAAAAGTTGGGGTCTTACATAAGGTGTCATTGTGAGGTGATGTCCACGGTTGGGACATGAGTCACATTTGGTATATATTTGTATCCAAACTTACAACATGTGTTGTTGTATTTTGCAAGACAATTGTTGTAATAAAGTTGTAGTTATTTTCTGTACCATGTATTTGGCGACTCAGAATAGGTTGGATGGAATGGACCTGTTTTGGGGTTGTCACAGTTGGTATCAGAGCCATAAGTAAAAGAGCCCCGAGCCTCTATCTGATGACATCCTGTTGATGAGGAATGCACCGAAGCCAGACTGTCAGTAGGGACGCCGTTCTGCGGTGGCAAGCTGATAGGTACCTTTGTGAGGTGCCGACACATGATGGTGTCCAATGTCACAGTTGGTATCAGAGCTTAGGAATATGGTCTCTGGCGGAGATCGGGGAATATAACTAGGAGGGGAGAGATGAGTAAATCCTTCGCTAGTGTGTCCTACCTAAGCTTAATTGTTGGTTGATCATAATATATGGATATTATGTGATATGTTAATTTGCTTAATTAACCCTTGTTTTATGGAAGTATTTGAGAATGGCAGCTGAGAATGCTAACAATGGAGTTAATGAGACTGTGGGGATACCTCTAATCACTAACCATGATAATGTGATGTCAAACGAAGAAGGAATTAGAGATATTCTTGTGGTGAGTGAAGAATTGATAGTTGCACCCGAGATAGTCGCAGAGGCAACAGCTGAGAATAAGGAAGAAGAGGAAGAAGAGGTACCTGAGGAGAATTTATTAGAGGTATTATATGACCAAAATATAGAATTACAAAATCGTATTCATGAGTTAGAAGATCAGGCTGAAGAACGACAGGCAGTCGTGGAGCAAAAGGATGCAACAATTCAAGCTTGTGTTACCCGATATGTGATGCTTGAACAGAAGCATTCTTTGGCAGAGTATAAGATGATAAAGATGGAATCTGAGCAGAAAGAAGAAAAAACTGAACGAATAAGAATGAGTGATGCATGGGTAAAAGCCACACGACGCGTTGATATTGTGGAAAGAGATGTCTGATCTAAGAAGGCTAAAATAGATGATATATATTTCTCTTCTTGGACAGCAATTGGGAGAACCCAACATCGAGTTTTGAATTACCCTATACATAGCGGTCAATCGGAATTCGATATGGATCGAAGATTGATGATTCAGATCATGAATCAGGAGTACGAAGAGGCAGTTGAGGGAGGAATATATCCTATAGAAAGGTATATTCCAACGGTAGTGATGATGCCAAATGTTTCCCCAGACAAGTCAAAGTCGGGTAGTTCGAGGGATGGTGGTTGTCATGACTTCCCAACAAATGAGGAATCCAAATGAAGTTATCACGGGAGATGAGCGACAGAAAAATCATGATGATCTGAGAGATAGAATCTGAAATGAAAGCAAGGTATTCTCAACTCTTCGAAATACCAGGTACGTAAATTTTGGGGACGAAATTTCATAAGGAGGGGAGATTGTAAGACCCCAAATTTTATGAAATAAAAGTATTCAATTTTTCTTATAATTATAATTTAGTAAATGATTAAATTGATAAAAAGTTAAAGTTATGGGTGAAATGTGAAAATTTTTCAAAATAAACAAGTGATTATAAAATAATCATTGTTGTCGGGGAATATTCATTGGTCGTGGAATATTCTTTCTGTCGGGGAATATTCGTACGACGGCGCAACTATTTGTGGGCCCCATAACGGAAAACGGTCGGATGAAGATAACGACAAAAATTGAGTTTTTAAAATTAACGGCGTAGTTGTTACCACTAACACTGTTGGAATACCCGTTGGTTAAAATACAGTAATACGCGTTATTGCACAGTATTTTTGAAATTATTGATTCTTACGTAAGAAGGCACTACTCAATAATTGTTACAGTAATTATTGTTCAATATTTTATTTTATTGATTCAATAATTGCTACGTTGAAATTTTATATTATTGTTGTTCAATAATTGTCACTGCACAGTATTTCCCCATTATCAGATCAATAATTCATATTATTTGAATAATATTATTAGATAACATTATTGGCAATGTCTAGAAAGTTCTGTCTAAGGAGAGGTTTGGTCACCTAATTGCGCGCCAGTAAGGAGAAATTCTTATTAGAAACTCCTCTTTCCTTGGAACGGCCTGGTTGTCATAAATGTGATTCTGTAATTTTATTTGTGAATAATTAATTATTGATTCATATGATAAGGAAATATTTATTTTATGTGGATATAAATGAGGGATATATTTTTGTGGTTAAAAATGAAAGAGTTAATGTTGAGGTGTTTTATCTGTATTTTTGTCGGAACGGAGATATTGAAAATCAAATTAGGGTTTTTGAGATATTTTTTGCGAGGGTTATAATTTTTAATCCGACCGTTGGATCGTGGTAATATTTGGATATGTTATACATATATAAGTTGAGTATATGTCCACAAATTTTGAATTGTTAAAAATGAACGTATGATTTGTTATGAATTTTACGAGATGACTGGTTCAGAAATTGTTAAATTTTTGGAGTTAAACATTGTTGGTGAAAAATTCTAGAATTGGTGGGCCCCACTCTTGGTTGGTGAAGAAATGCGCTGAGATTTTTATTCAAATGTGGTGGGTGAGAATAGTAGCAGGTAAAGCCATCAGGTTACAGGTTAAGTCTGCTTCAGCGTGCTAACATTTTTATATAAATAGAGGGTTAAGTTAGAATTGAAAATCACATCAGAATTCATAAGTTTTCTCTCTTTTTCTCTCTAGATTATCGAGTGTATTTTTTGAGTATTTAGATACTTGGTGAGTTGCTATTCATCAGTGCAAGTTTCCTTTAGCGTCATATCCGATATCCAGTCAGAAGTGCTACTCTTTTAAGGTAAGGGATAGTAAGGGATTTTAAGGGTTATTATGTTTTTTAGTTCGTACTTCTTCTGATCTTCAGAAAATTCTAGAAAAATTTGAAATGATATTTTGATGAGTTTTATTGATTGTGTCCAAAAATGGTGATTTTTGGATGTACAGATTAAGAGTTATGAATTTTACAATAAAAGATTATTTTAAAAGTAACCGCTTATAATTCATTGTGGTTAACTCCAAAATTGATGAAATTTTTATTGGAAGTATATCTATATTATATCAGTATACTCTGTGAATTTTAGAATTTTTGGATAAAAATACAATTTATGATAAATGTCTAAATATTCGACGGTTTTGGCCATATTAAATAGTAAATGAATTTTAAAAATTCTGAGAAAAATATATGTTCAATATGAGACTATATTCTGCTAAATCCCAGAAAAAAAAAATACTTTTTGGAACTGATTTGGTATTTTTTATGAAAATGGACTAGTTATGAGTAAATGAATTAAATATGTTATGTGAAGTAAGAAAATTAGAAAATAAGATTTTATGGCTTGAGAATCCTATATGAGGTATATCAAAAATTTTTATGAGGGTTTTGGTTATTGGTAATGAAATCTTATGAGTTTGGCATTTTAAGATGATTAAATATATTATTTAGTAAAGTGTAAACAATTAAAATAAATTGTTTATAAGCTTAAGAAATATTATTCTTTCAATATCATTATACCGAAATATTGGTATAAATTTTATTGTAAAATTTTTACCTTTATCATGTCGAGTTACTATTCACGAGTTACTATTCATGAGTTACTATTCACGAGTTACTATTCACGACAAAATTGGTTTCTTTTTCTGACCAAATTATAGTTGATTTATGAATATTACTCTTGAGATTAAATCTATATGTTGATCATATTATTTTTATTATCATATATAACATTTTTATAACCTTGATGTTGAAATTCTCTTTCGCTTGAGTGTAAAGATAGGTAAATTATTGTATGATCATGACTATGGGTTCTCTTTGGCCAGTAGTGCAAAGTTGAATTATTGACTGGTATGATCATAACCATTGAATTTATAATTGAATATCTTTAGTTTAAGTGCAAAGGTGAAATGATCAACATGGTTATAATTATTGTTTATATAAATTCTGAAATGATTATATATTTCTTTGAGATATTAATATATTTGGCCTGTAGTGCAAATATGAACTGTTGATGAATATATTTGGCCTGTAGTGCAAATATGAACTGTTGTTGAATATCTTTGGCCTGTAGTGAAAAGATGAACTGGTGATAAATATCTTTGGCCCATAGTGCAAAGATGACCTGTGGTGAATATTTTTGGCCAGTAGTACAAAGATGAATTGTTGATGAATATCTTTGGCCCGTAGTACAAAGATGATATGTTGTTGAATATCTTTGGCCAGTAGTGCAAAGATGAACATATGTTGAGATGAACATGACCAACAGGTGATACAAATGAATATCTTTGGCTGTAGTTCAAAGATGAAGTTATTAGTATGATTATGAACAGGAAATGTGATTTGGTGTAACCATGATCTTTGATGTTTCAGGTAAAGATAGGTGACGAAAATTATCTTCGTCCTGGATGAGAAGAAGAATTTAGAACTACAATTATGATTATGAGTTATTCATATGATTGTGGACCAGAATTGTTGATTGATGTTACAGGGATAAAACATTGTTGGTGAATTTTTAACATGGAGAAGATAATAGACTTTGTAGTCTATTTGACTCTTCTAATGGATTGCTCGTTCCGCTGCAGCTATGGTTAAAATTTTTATCATCTACCATATGTTCTAAATCTCTGATTTATTATTGATTAAGGCTATTGATAATTTAATTATCTTTAGTCATGATATTCTTTACTGGGCTAGTTATGCTCACCCTTCTATTTCACAATTCCTTTCAGGTAATAAGAGTGTAGCTAGGTCGAGCGTGAGTAACAGGGGAATAGAACGGTGGTCATCATTTAGTAGTTATATTTGGTGAATCATCTAGGGTGAATCAAACCCAACGTTGGAAGGTGTTTTGCCACTATCATACAAGATGTCTAATGACATACAACCTCGTGTCATCATAAGACAAGATTGTGCTCATCCACTTGCTGAGTATATTTACGAGCACTACCTATATAATCTTGGTGTTTGTTTGAAGTATAATTCTCAATTAGAGACAGTGGAGATAATGATAAGTCAAGAGAAGACTCACCATTGGGAAGAATATGATAGTAATCTTCTCGTTTTTCTTTGGGGTATATTGGGTCAACCAAGGATAATTATGTGGCCATATGATATCTATCACAACCTAGAAGCATGGCCTCACATGTACAAAGATTTTCTTGAGCACTTTCCAACTGTTTTTGACTATACCTTTATGTAAGCTGTCATTGTGAGGTGATGTCCACGGTTGGGACATGAGTCATATTTGGTATATATTTGTATCCAAACTTACAGCATATGTGTTGTTGTATTTTGCACGACAATTGTTGTAATAAAGTTGTAGTTGTTTTCTGTACCATGTATTTGGCGACTCAGAATAGGTTGGATGGAATGAACCTTTTTTGAGGTTGTCACAGTTGGTATCAGAGCCATAAGTAAAGAGCCCCGAGCCTCTATCTGGTGACATCCTGTTGATGGGGAATGCAACGAAGCCAGACTCTCCGTAGGGGACGCCGTTCTGCGGTGGCAAGCTGATAGGTACCTTTGTGAGGTGCTGACACATGATGGTGTCTAATGTCACAGTTGGTATCAGAGCTTAGGGATTTGGTCTCTGGAAGAGATCGAAGAATATAACTAGGAGAGGAGAGATGAGTAAATCCTTCGCTAGTGTGTCCTACCTAAGCTTAATTGTTGGTTGGTCATAATATATGGATATTATGTGATATGTTAATTTGCTTAATTAACCCTTGTTTTATGGAAGTATTTGAGAATGGCAGTTGAAAATGCTAACAATGGAGTTAATGAGACTGTGGGGATACCTCTAATAACTAACCATGATAATGTGATGTTAGACGAAGAAGGAATTAGAGATATTCTTGTGGTGAGTGAAGAATTGATAGTTGCACCAGAGATAGTCGCAGAGGCAACAGCTGAGAATGAAGAAGAAGAGGAAGAAGAGGTACCTGAGGAGAATTTATTAGAGGTATTATATGATCAAAATGTAGAATTACAAAATCGTATTCATGAGTTAGAAGAGCAGGCTGAAGAACGACAAGCGGTCGTGGAGCAAAAGGATGCAATAATTTAAGCTTGTATTACCCGATATGTGATGCTTGAACAGAAGCATTCTTTGGCAGAGTATAAGATGATAAAGATGGAATATGAGCTGAAAGAAGAAAAAACTGAACGAATAAGAATGAGTGATGCATGGGTAAAAGCCACACGACGCGTTGATATTGTGGAAAGAGATGTCCGATCTAAGAAGGCTAAAATAGATGATATGTATTTATCTTTTTGGACAGCAAATGGGAGAACCCAACATCGAGTTTTGAATTACCCTATACATAGCGGTCAACCGAAATTCGATATGGAACGAAGATTCATGATTCAGATCATGAATCAGGAGTACGACAAGGCAGTTGAGGGAGGAATATATCCTATAGAAAGGTATATTCCAACGGTAGTGATGATGCCAAATATTTCCCCAGACAAGTCAAAGTCGGGTAGTTCGAGGGATGGCGGTTGTCATGACTTCCCAACAAATGAGGAACCCAAATGAAGTTATCACGGGAGATGAGCAACAGAGAAATCATGATGATCGGGAGAGATAGAATCTGAAATGAAAGTAAGGTATTCTCAACTCTTTGAAATACCAGGTACTACGTAAATTTTGGGGACTAATTTCATAAGGAGAGGGAGATTGTAAGACCCCAATTTTATGAAAATAAAAGTATTCAATTTTTCTTATAATTACAATATAATTTAGTAAATGGTTTAAATTGATAAAAGTTAAAGTTATGGGTGAAATGTGAAAAAATTTTTCAAATAAACAAGTGGTTATAAAATAATCATTGTTGTCGGGGAATATTCATTGGTCGTGGAATATTCTTTCTGTCGGGGAATATTCGTACGACGGCGCAACTATTTGTGGGCCCCATAACGGAAAACGGTGTCGGATGAAGATAACGACAAAAATTGAGTTTTTATAATTACGGCGTAGTTGTTACCACTAACACTGTTGGAATACCCGGTGGTTAAAATACAGTAATACGCATTATTTGCACAGTAGCACACGGTATTGCACAATATTTTTGAAATTATTGATTCTTACGTAAGAAGACACTACTCAATAATTGTTACAGTAATTACTGTTCAATATTTTATTTTATTGATTCAATATTTGCTACGTTGAAATTTTTATTATTATTGTTCAATAATTGTTCACTGCACAGTATTTCCCATTATCAAATCAATAATTCATATTATTTGAATAATATTATTAGATAATATTATTGGCAATGTCTAGAAAGTTCTGTCTAAGGAGAGGTTTGGTCACCTAATTGCGCGCCAGTAAGGAAAAATTCTTATTGGAAAGCCCCTCTTTCCTGGGAACGGCCTGGTTGTCATAAATGTGATTCTGTAATATTATTTGTGAATAATTAATTATTGATTCATATGATAAGGAAATATTTATTTTATGTGGATATAAATGAGGGATATATTTTTGTGGTTAAAAATGAAGAGTTAATGTTGAGGTGTTATTATTGTATTTTTGTCGGAACGGAGGTATGAAATCAAATTAGGGATTTTTGAGATATTTGGTGCGGGTTTAATTTATAATTTTTAATCCGACCGTTAGATCGTGGTAATATTTGGATATGTTATACATATATAAGTTAAGTATATGTCCACAAATTTTGAACCGTTAAAAATAAACGTATGATTTGTTATGAATTTTACGAGATGACTGGTTCATAAATTGTTGAATTTTCGGAGTAAATCATTGTTGGTGAAAAATTCTAGAATTGGTGGGCCCTATCTTGGTTGGTGAAAAATGTGCTGAGATTTTTATTCAAATGTGGTGTGGGTGAGAATAGTAGCAGGTAAAGCCATCAGGTTGCAGGTAAAAGTCTGCTTCGGCTGCTAAATTTTTCTATAAATAGAGGGCTAAGTTAGAATTGAAAATCACACCAGAAACATAAGTTTTCTCTTTTTCTCTCTAATTATCGAGTGTATTTTGTGAGTATTTAGATACTTGGTGAGTTGCTATTCATTAGTGCAAGTTTCCTTCAGCTCATATCGATATCCAATCAGAAGTGCTACTCTTTTGAGGTAAGGGATAATAAGGAATTTTAATGGTTATTATGTTTTTCAGTCGTACTTCTTCTGATGTGCAAAAAATTCTAGGAAAAATTTGAAATGATATTTTGATGAGTTTTATTGATTGTGTCCAAAAATGGTGATTTTTGGATGTATAGATTAAGAGTTATGAATTTTACATGAGAAAAAAAGATATTTCAAAAGTAACCGCTTATAATTCCTTGTGGTTAACTCCCAAAATTGATAAAATTTTTATTGGAAGTATATCTATATTATATCAGTATACTCTGTGAATTTCGAATTTTTGGAAAAAAATACAATTTTATGATAAATGTCTAAATATTCGACGTTTTGGCCATATGAAAAATATTAAATGAACTTTTAAAATTCTGAGAAAAATATATGTTCAATATGAGACTATATTCTCCTAAATCTCCAGAAAAGAAATATTTTTGGAACTGATTTGGTATTTTTTATGAAAATAGACTAGTTATGAGTAAATGAATTAAATATGTTATGTGAAGTAAGAAATTAGGAAAATAAGATTTTATGGCTTGAGAATCCTATATGAGGTATATGCAGATTTTTTATGAGGGTTTTGGTT